>OZ020510.1:115999454-116006447 GCA_963971375.1 Platycheirus rosarum | reverse complement strand
CTGGTTGATGTGGCAAATTACCAGTTGTGGAAGAGTGACGTCTGATTTTATATTGACATGTCCTTACAATAACTTAGAATTACATTTATTTAAACATTTTTTGAGCCATGCTCAATGCTCTTGGTTTTTTAAGACGGGGAGCTAATATACTGATTTCCGATTTCTAAGAATATATTACTTACAAACTAGCTTTACCCGCGACTTGGTCTGCCTAAACGTTAAACTCAATTATTGTTTTTAATTAAATCAAAACCAAAAAGAAGATTATTTAGATTTCTCGCCCAGGAACCGTGATCTAGAAAATTTCAGAAATGCCTGTGGTTGTTGAAGGCATGTGAGCGCAACAAGCAAACTTGGACCCATACATTATTTCCGTGCCTATTTTTCAATCGACTATTTCATTCATCTACGTACTATATTTCATTCTAATCCGTTAAGAAGTTGAGGCGTGAATTTGTTTTATTTTATTTTATTTTATATTTTTTTTATATTTTATATATTTATATTTATATTATATTTTATTTTATTTAACTTTATTTTGTAGAATTGTAATTTATTTTATTTTATTTTATAGTATTTTATTTTACTTTATTTTATTATAATTTATTTAATTTAGATTTATTTTAATTAAATTTATTTTATTGTATTTGAATTTATTTTATTTTATTTTATTTTACTCTATTTTATTTATTTTTTATTTTATTTTATTTATTTATTTATTTATTATATTATTATTTATTTTATTTTTTACTCTATTTTATTTATTTTTATTTTATTTTTATTTATATTTTTTATTTTATTTTATTTTATTTTAATTTATTTTATTTTATTTTATTTTAATTTATTTTACAATATTTTGTATCATTTTTATTTTATTTTATTTAACTCTATTTTATTTATTTTTTTATTTTATTTTATTTATTTATTTATTTATTATATTATTATTTATTTTATTTATTTACTCTATTTTATTTATTTTTATTTTATTTTTATTTATATTTTTTATTTTATTTTATTGTATTTGAATTTATTTTATTTTATTTTATTTTACTTTATTTTATTACATTTTTATTTTATTTTATTTTACTCTATTTTATTTATTTTTTATTTTATTTTATTTATTTATTTATTTATTATATTATTATTTATTTTATTTTTTACTCTATTTTATTTATTTTTATTTTATTTTTATTTATATTTTTTATTTTATTTTATTTTATTTTAATTTATTTTATTTTATTTTATTTTAATTTATTTTACAATATTTTATATCATTTTTATTTTATTTTATTTAACTCTATTTTATTTATTTTTTTATTTTATTTTATTTATTTATTTATTTATTATATTATTATTTATTTTATTTATTTACTCTATTTTATTTATTTTTATTTTATTTTTATTTATATTTTTTATTTTATTTTATTGTGTTTTAATTTATTTTATTTTATTTTATTTTAATTTATTTTACAATATTTTATTACATTTTTATTTAATTTTATTTTACTCTATTTTATTTATTTTTTATTTTATTTATTTATTTATTTATTATGTTATTATTTATTTTATTTTTTACTCTATTTTATTTATTTTTATTTTATTTTAATTTATATTTTTTATTTTATTTTAATTTATTTTACAATATTTTATTACATTTTTATTTTATTTTATTTTACTCTATTTTATTTATTTTTTATTTTATTTTATTTATTTATTTATTTATTTATTATATTATTATTTATTTTATTTTTTACTCTATTATATAAATAAATTTATTTTTATTTATATTTTTTATTTTATTTTATTTTATTTTAATTTATTTTATTTTAATTTATTTTACAATATTTTATTACATTTTTATTTTATTTTATTTTACTCTATTTTATTTATTTTTTATTTTATTTTATTTATTTATTTATTTATTATATTATTATTTATTTTATTTTTTTACTCTATTTTATTTATTTTTATTTTATTTTAATTTATATTTTTTATTTTATTTTATATTGTTTTAATTTATTTTATTTTATTTTATTTTAATTTATTTTACGATATTTTATTACATTTTTATTTTATTTTATTTTACTCTATTTAATTTATTTTTTATTTTATTTATTTATTTATTTATTATATTATTATTTATTTTATTTTTTTAATCTATTTTATTTATTTTTATTTTATTTTAATTTATATTTTTTATTTTATTTTATTTTGTTTTAATTTATTTTATTTTATTTTATTTTAATCTATTTATTTATTTATTATTTTATTTTATTTTATTTATTTATTTATTTATTATATTATTATTTATTTTATTTTTTTACTCTATTTTATTTATTTTTATTTTATTTTAATTTATATTTTTTATTTTATTTTAATTTATTTTACAATATTTTATTACATTTTTATTTTATTTTATTTTACTCTATTTTATTTATTTTTTATTTTATTTATTTATTTATTTATTATATTATTATTTATTTTATTTTTATACTCTATTTTATTTATTTTTATTTTATTTTTATTTATATTTTTTATTTTATTTTATTTTGTTTTAATTTATTTTATTTTATTTTATTTTAATTTATTTTACAATATTTTTTTACATTTTTATTTTATTTTATTTTACTCTATTTTATTTATTTTTTATTTTATTTTATTTATTTATTTATTTATTTACTATATTATTATTTATTTTATTTTTTTACTCTATTTTATTTATTTTTTATTTTATTTTTATTTATATTTTTTATTTTATTTATTTTGTTTTAATTTATTTTATTTTATTTTAATTTATTTTACAATATTTTATTACATTTTTATTTTATTTTATTTTACTCTATTTTATTTATTTTTTATTTTATTTATTTATTTATTTATTATATTATTATTTATTTTATTTTTTACTCTATTTTATTTTTATTTATTTTACAATATTTTATTACATTTTTATTTTATTTTATTTTACTCTATTTTATTTATTTTTTATTTTATTTATTTATTTATTTATTATATTATTATTTATTTTATTTTGTTACTCTATTTTATTTATTTTTATTTTATTTTTATTTATATTTTTTATTTTATTTTATTTTGTTTTAATTTATTTTATTTTATTTTATTTTAATTTATTTTACAATATTTTATATCATTTTTATTTTATTTTATTTTACTCTATTTTATTTATTTTTTATTTTATTTTATTTATTTATTTATTTATTATATTATTATTTATTTTATTTTTTTATTCTATTTTATTTATTTTTATTTTATTTTTATTTATATTTTTTATTTTATTTTATTTTATTTTAATTTATTTTACAATATTTTATTACATTTTTATTTTATTTTATTTTACTCTATTTTATTTATTTTTTATTTTATTTTATTTATTTATTTATTTTTTATATTATTATTTATTTTATTTTTTTACTCTATTTTATTTATTTTTATTTTATTTTAATTTATTTTTTTATTTTATTTTAATTTATTTTACAATATTTTATTACATTTTTATTTTATTTTATTTTACTCTATTTTATTTATTTTTTATTTTATTTATTTATTTATTTATTATATTATTATTTATTTTATTTTTTTACTCTATTTTATTTATTTTTATTTTATTTTTATTTATATTTTTTATTTTATTTTATTTTGTTTTAATTTATTTTATTTTATTTTATTTTAATTTATTTTACAATATTTTATATCATTTTTATTTTATTTTATTTAACTCTATTTTATTTATTTTTTTATTTTATTTTATTTATTTATTTATTATATTATTATTTATTTTATTTTTTTACTCTATTTTATTTATTTTTATTTTATTTTAATTTATATTTTTTTATTTTATTTTATTTTATTTTATTTTATTTTAATTTATTTTACAATATTTTATTACATTTTTATTTTATTTTATTTTACTCTATTTTATTTATTTTTTATTTTATTTTATTTATTTATTTATTTATTATATTATTATTTATATTATTTTTTTACTTTATTTTATTTATTTTAATTTTATTTTTATTTATATTTTTTATTTTATTTTATTTTGTTTTAATTTATTTTATTTTAATTTATTTTACAATATTTTATTACATTTTTATTTTATTTTATTTTACTCTATTTTATTTATTTTTTATTTTATTTATTTATTTATTTATTATATTTATTTATTATATTATTATTTATTTTATTTTCTTACTCTATTTTATTTATTTTTATTTTATTTTTATTTATATTTTTTATTTTATTTTATTTTGTTTTAATTTATTTTATTTTATTTAATTTATTTTACAATATTTTATTACATTTTTATTTTATTTTATTTATTTATTTATTTATTTATTATATTATTATTTATTTTATTTTCTTACTCTATTTTATTTATTTTTATTTTATTTTTATTTATATTTTTTATTTTATTTTAATTTATTTTACAATATTTTATTACATTTTTATTTTATTTTATTTTACTGTATTTTATTTATTTTTTTATTTTATTTTATTTATTTATTTATTGTATTATTATTTATTTTATTTTTTACTCTATTTTATTTATTTTTATTTTATTTTAATTTATATTTTTTATTTTATTTTATTTTGTTTTAATTTATTTTATTTTATTTTATTTTAATTTATTTTACAATATTTTATTACATTTTTATTTTATTTTATTTATTTATTTATTTATTTATTATATTATTATTTATTTTATTTTTTTACTCTATTTTATTTATTTTTATTTTATTTTTATTTATATTTTTTATTTTATTTTACTTTGTTTTAATTTATTTTATTTTATTTTATTTTAATTTATTTTACAATATTTTATTACATTTTTATTTTATTTTATTTTACTCTATTTTATTTATTTTTTATTTTATTTATTTATTTTTTTATTATATTATTATTTATTTTATTTTTTACTCTTTTTTATTTTTATTTATTTTACAATATTTTATTACATTTTTATTTTATTTTATTTTACTCTATTTTATTTATTTTTTATTTTATTTTATTTATTTATTTATTTATTTATTATATTATTATTTATTTTATTTTTTTACTCTATTTTATTTATTTTTATTTTATTTTTATTTATATTTTTTATTTTATTTTACTTTGTTTTAATTTATTTTATTTTATTTTATTTTAATTTATTTTACAATATTTTATTACATTTTTATTTTATTTTATTTTACTCTATTTTATTTATTTTTTTATTTTATTTATTTATTTATTTATTATATTATTATTTATTTTATTTTTTACTCTATTTTATTTTTATTTATTTTACAATATTTTATTACATTTTTATTTTATTTTATTTTACTCTATTGTATTTATTTTTTATTTTATTTATTTATTTATTTATTATATTATTATTTATTTTATTTTCTTACTCTATTTTATTTATTTTTATTTTATTTTTATTTATATTTTTTATTTTATTTTATTTTGTTTTAATTTATTTTATTTTATTTTATTTTAATTTATTTTACAATATTTTATATCATTTTTATTTTATTTTATTTAACTCTATTTTATTTATTTTTTTATTTTATTTTATGTATTTATTTATTATATTATTATTTATTTTATTTTTTTACTCTATTTTATTTATTTTTATTTTATTTTAATTTATATTTTTTTATTTTATTTTAATTTATTTTATTTTAATTTATTTTACAATATTTTATTACATTTTTATTTTATTTTATTTTACTCTATTTTATTTATTTTTTATTTTATTTTATTTATTTATTTATTATATTATTATTTATTTTATTTTTTTACTCTATTTTATTTATTTTAATTTTATTTTTATTTATATTTTTTATTTTATTTTATTTTGTTTAAATTTATTTTATTTTATTTTATTTTAATTTATTTTACAATATTTTATTACATTTTTATTTTATTTTATTTTACTCTATTTTATTTATTTTTTATTTTATTTATTTATTTATTTATTATATTAATTTATTATATTATTATTTATTTTATTTTCTTACTCTATTTTATTAATTTTTATTTTATTTTTATTTATATTTTTTATTTTATTTTATTTTGTTTTAATTTATTTTATTTTATTTTATTTTAATTTATTTTACAATATTTTATATCATTTTTATTTTATTTTATTTAACTCTATTTTATTTATTTTTTTATTTTATTTTATTTATTTATTTATTATATTATTATTTATTTTATTTTTTTACTCTATTTTATTTATTTTTATTTTATTTTAATTTATATTTTTTATTTTATTTTATTTTGTTTTAATTTATTTTATTTTATTTTAATTTATTTTACAATATTTTATTACATTTTTATTTTATTTTATTTATTTATTTATTTATTTATTATATTATTATTTATTTTATTTTCTTACTCTATTTTATTTATTTTTATTTTATTTTTATTTATATTTTTTATTTTATTTTATTTAAATTTATTTTACAATATTTTATTACATTTTTATTTTATTTTATTGTACTCTATTTTATTTATTTATTTATTTATTATATTATTATTTATTTTATTTTTTTACTTTATTTTAATTATTTTTATTTTATTTTTATTTATATTTTTTATTTTATTTTATTTTAATTTATTTTACAATATTTTATTACATTTTTATTTTATTTTATTTTACTCTATTTTATTTATTTTTTATTTTATTTTATTTATTTATTTATTTTTTATATTATTATTTATTTTATTTTTTTACTCTATTTTATTTATTTTTATTTTATTTTTATTTATATTTTATTTTTACAATATTTTATTACATTTTTATTTTATTTTATTTTACTCTATTTTATTTATTTTTTATTTTATTTTATTTATTTATTTATTTATTATATTATTATTTATTTTATTTTTTTATTCTATTTTATTTATTTTTATTTTATTTTTATTTATATTTTTTATTTTATTTTATTTTATTTTAATTTATTTTACAATATTTTATTACAT
>OZ020510.1:110768271-110923817 GCA_963971375.1 Platycheirus rosarum | reverse complement strand
GAAATAAAACGCATATAGTTTAATGTTATGGCCAAGAATTTAGATGCTCTGCTCCACCGAAACGAATCATTATTTTGGTAATAAATTTGCACAATTTGCAAACCTGTTCGGGAGTAAGTCTATTCATTATGAAAAGGCAAACCAAACTGAACATAAATCAAGTGACAGCTGTCAAAAAGACCAACTCCGAAAGAAGTTTTGCCAGATTGAAACCACAAGTCTATTAAAATAAAAAAATAAATCTTTTTTAGAAAATTATTTATTTTTTTTAACTACCTTAAAAGTTTTCTCGGAAAAACTAAGTATGCAATAAAATTTGAAAACTAAATGTCTATCGAGGAAAAAAAATATTGAAAATCGTTCGACCAGTTTTTTTTAAAAAGTCGTCTTAAAAAAAAAAATCGTCGTTTTTTGAAAAAACTTTAAAAAATTCAATCAGTCCATTTTCAAAATATTTCAAAAACCAATTTTTTTTGTAGAAAATTTAAAAAAAAATCGAAAAAAAAGTTTTTGAAAATTTTAAATGCAATATTAATTGCATATTTACGATAAAACCGCATTTGAAAAAACTGGTTATATGAGAGGTACCGTTATAGAACAATTTTCAAAAAAATCGTACTGATATTTCGTGAAATATGTACTGTTGTAAAAAATAAATCCCTGAAAGTCTTTATCAAAATCGTTAAAGCCGTTTATGAGAAAATTTAAGTTTTAGTTAAAAACTGTATGGCAGGTACCGTTATTTTTCGAGATACTACCTAATAAATACTAAATACTAAGTTTGAAGCAAATCGGCCCATCCGTTTAGGCTGTAGAGGCGCGAACAGACAGACAGACGGACGGAATTTGCGGACCCACTTTTTTCAACTTCTCTTTTATCGTAATGTCATGTTTGATTGTTAGATTTTTTTTGCACAAATCCATAACTTGCATTTTAGTACCTAAATCGCAAGTAAAAAGTAATAAAAAAGCTCTGTATTTGAAATCAATTCGTAATAGAGATTTCTTAGTTAAGAAGCTCGTTATAGGGCAGTTTGACTGTATTTAGTTTTGATACAATGGTAGCCACCAAAATACATTCAAAAAATACAATCAAAATCGTTGGAGCCGTTTTCGAGAAAATTAAGCTTTCCTTTAACGCTTATATGGCAGGTACCGTAGCCCTAAAAATAAAATTTCAAAAACCAATCTGAGGAATGCCAAAGGAATCATACACCAAATTTGAAGATAATCGCTTAAGCCGTTTAGGCTGCAGCTCGTTATACATACAGACGGACAGACTGACAGACTGACAAAACTAACAGACTTAAAGACTGACACACATTTTTGTTCACTATTATTTTGTAGGCTTCCTTATAACCGTAATGTCATGTTTGATTGTTATTTCGATTTTGTTTATATTCACGAAACCTTAACTTGCCTTGTTATAGTACCTATGATCGCAAGTAAAAACAACACTGATCATAGGTCATCCAGTGCAAGAAGGACAACAACCAAAATGTTTTTGTTTGAAAAAAAAGTTCAGACAATCGACAACAAAACCTGCTTTTTGAGTGCCTTTGCACCATAAGTGAGTGCTTAATTTCAGAAAACCACGATTGATGGTTTGAAAAATATTTGTTTCATTCGTGTATTTCCGACAATGAGTGAAACAAAAACAGAATTTTTAATTCACCCTATGTGGTGTGGGTTGCCTCATAAGATTCAATGTAATGTTGTTTCATAAGTCAAGATCCGGTGTATTTTCAGTTAAGACATACAAGTTAAGCGCATCTGCCCCTTAACCAGGTTTAACTACGGACCAAATTCTCTGGTTTCAAGGAAACGATTTGCGCACCTGCGTAATAACTTGTTTGACAATTTGGAGTTTAGTTAGTATATCTTCAATCTTGACGAGCTCAAATCATATTATTTTATAAGTTTAACTAACTTCTGAGTGATTTCAAAAGAATTGAGTCCGTATTTAACTCATCAGATTAGTAAATGCATTCTACTTTCAACGTATTTGGAAAGCTAAGTAACGAGAGAGGTCGCGAGCAGCCCTCATCTTTCTTTTCAGCGCCGCTTTGTTTGTCTCCATGGGCCTGCCTGCATTTGTCATCGTACCAGAGGTTTCGTGGTGTGGCCTGGCGAAACCTAGCACATCAGTTGCGGCATCTCTCTTGGCTTGTTGGCAGTGTTGCCACTGGTCTTCGGCATTTGATGCTATCGGTAATGGATTTCTTGAGGTTACGGGATACTCGATCGGCATAGTTTCTGGCAGTCTCTTCGGATTGCAGTTTTCCGAAATCATACTTCCTCACAGTAATACTCCGTTGTTGCAGTGTTCGGGTTATTCACATTTTTACCTTGGCTGCAACAAGGTAGTGATCCTTGTTAGCTGCTCGGAAGGTGCGAGCATTCTAAACACTGGAGGCGTAACTTGTATCGATCGCAACGTGATCAATATAGTTGACGGTTTTTTATCTGGGTGTCGCCAGGTGCCTTTGTGTTCATCGAGATGAGGAAACCGTGTGCTAGCAATGGTGACGGTGTGTGCCTCTGCGAAGGCAATTAGCCTAAGTCCGTTTCTAGACGTTGTGTCGTGTATGCTTTGTTTTCCGACAGTCCTACCAAAGATTTCCTCTTAACCTATTTTGGCGTTAAAAACGCCTAGTACGATCTTAACGTCGTTTTTAGGGCATTGCTCATAGGTTTCGTCGAGGAGCTCGTAGAAGTCATCCTTGCTGGTGTCATATTTGTCCTCTGTGGGGGCATGAGCGCATAGGAGGTTAATGTTGGCGAACTTAGCCTTGATACGGATTGTTACAAGTCGCTTATTTACGTGTCGAAAGCGCAAGATTTCTTACCTAAGTCTACCGCTTATGACGAATCCGCACAACAATAAAAGCTGTGGTCTTCTTCTATAATCACCGTAGTACACGTCATTGTTTTTCAACCTCCTTTTGCCCGGCCCATCCCATCACACTTTCTGGATGGCAGTAATTCATGCTCTGTAGCAGTCTAGGGCCTCCGCTAGTTGTTTCCCTGCACGGGGTCGGTTAAGAGTTTTAACATTCCACGTGCAGATCCGAAGGTCGTTGTCCTTAATTCGATTTTCCGTGTCGTCAACAGTTAATCCGTCCTTTTCCGAGCTTATTGGTCGCAGGGTTGTTAACCCCACGCACAACCCCCAACCTGAAGCGTCAGGTCCTTTGTTGGATTCCTTGGACAAAAAGAACCGGAGAATCCGGAGTCAGTAACCCGCTTCGGAGATATGAGCGCTGCCGTTGGGCCATTAAGTGCTGATCCGCCACCATATCTATTTCAATGCCCTGAATTGTATTGAATTATCCCAATCTTATCTCCAAATACGTCGAAGTAACTCATTAAGGCATCTGCTTCGTTGACTGTTGACGCCACTGTTGGTCCAATTGGTTGGGCTCATCCGCCGTACGTCCTCTTTCTGAGGGGCTCGTGCAAGTCGTAACCGGGAGCTATTTTTTTGCCGAGAATGTTTGTAAAATGTGACATTTCGAAGTTTGAAAATTTCATATGTCTATTGAATATCAGAGGATCATTCAACAACTCCTGTCCTCCAAAGGGTTTGAAAATTGTATGGAATTGTTCAGCAAACAAATCTGCCTTGTCTTTATCAGTTTTAGTACATCCTGAATCATTTGTTCGAATTGGTGCTGATTGTAACTTGGCCTTGCCTATCACTTTAATACTTCTACAGAGAGTTTCTCTGGTTTCCTTTTTTTCTATTGATCCTTTGTAGGGTATTGATGATGATAGCATGAAATGTTCAATGTAACCCATTGACCCGGCATAAGAAGTCCAAAAAGTGTTCTGTCATAATATATTTTCCCTCATTAGCCTTCTGTCAAACATCAGTGTCATATTCGAAGGTTGTTTTAATTGTTACAAATAAAACGTCACCTACCTTCACACATTCTTTGAAGTCATTACCATTCCCGTAAGTATGAGCTTCAACTGATATACTCAACCCGGCCGACACACAGATACCCAGGATTCATATGGACTTGGACTTGAACAGGTGTATAGAGTTGCAATAGCCATGAGGGGCAATGAACATTGGACATGTGAAAAACAAAATAACCAACTCGGCTTGGAAACACCACATAAATTGTTCGAAAATCAATACAAAATTGTCTTTTTTATTGTTTAGTGCGATGTATTTGAATTTGTTTTTTTTACATACAATATGGAGGAAACTTAGCAATAGTTACCGTGCAGAGAATTTCCCCATCTATACACAGACAAGTGCAGGTGTACTATTTCCGTATATCATAAGCTCGAAATATTGCACGTGTTAAAGCTTTTATGGTTTTATATACAATGCATATAAAACATTGTAGTTGCAGAAGAAGCCGAACTATTTGTTTTGTTTTCATCGACAAGCTTTGTTAACCTTTTTTTTTTTGCTTTGAAAAAAAGTTTTGCCCATTAGGTTCAATGTTGAAGGATAATTTTTTTATGACCGGGAAATTGTGACAGTTTTTTTCCTTCGTTTTTAGAATTCATGACGATGGCGATGGCAATTATTTGGCTGGCATAAACAATTTTATTGGTGTCGTTACACTTGTTGAAGTTCGCGGAAGTCCTTTGATGGTAACTTTAAGTTATTTTGGGTCAGGACTTTGATCACTTTTAGCTATTTTGTTTTGTGAACGAATTAGATAGTTTGAAAGAAAGTTTATGTGTACTTGATTGTTAGTTTTTAATCTGAATAAATTATTTCATATTGAGAGTTAATATTTTAAGGAAATAATTGTGAACAGTTCTGTTATATCGCAAAATCTAGATGCATATTTTAAGAAAAGTAAAAGAGGAGTTGATAATTTTGTTCTATTGGAAGTAAAATTTATCAACATCGAAGTTTAAATATAAGCTAATTTTCTGCAACCACGACTTTTTCACAAAAAAATCACAAACGCAAGTTTTCCCGCGTTTTTCGTCCTTCTGTAAAAGACTTAATCATATGACTTTGAAGTTTAAACAGTGGTTAACTTTTTTGTTCAAGAGAAGAGAAATTTTCATCTCAACAACTCAAAATTTTGCAATCTGCCCATTTTAGCCCAAGTTTATGTGAAACAAACCTAATTAGTTAGAATTTTAAATTACTTGTTTTATAGCTCAATGATTTTGTTATTTTTGTTTTGTCAAATGTTTAGCGTCCAATATATTTTGTATTTACATTAAACAAAATTTACAATAATTTTGTAATTTTGTTTTTAAAATTGCAGAATTAATTTGGCTATCTAGGTCTCTTTATATATAAAATTTTACAGAAATCCACATAGCCGTTACGGAAAAATCCAAAAATTTAAAAAAAACGTTATATTTTTCATATTCCCGTTAATAGACTTTTCCCGTATATGTGGTTCTAATCAAATGATAGTTAATACCAACAAAAAAAATCTCAAAAAATTTCATCAAAATCGTTGGAGAAGTTTTCGAGAAAAATAAGCTTTTTTAAACGGTCCTATTGCAAGTACCGTTATTTTTAGCCCTTAAAATAAAATTTCAATTTCACCTTAGAGGAATGCCAAGAGATACACACATACCAATGTTGAAGGCAATTGCTTAACCCGTTTAGGCTGCAGCTCGATATACACCCGGACAGACAGACAGACAGACAAACAGACGGACAAACAGACAGACAGACAGACGGATATTTTTTGCCAATTACTTTTTTAGACTTCTCTAGTTCGTAATGTCATGTTTGATTGTTATCTCAATTATTTTTATATTCACGAATCCTAAACCTACCTCATAGCCCCTATAATCGCAAGTAAAATGGGCACGACTGGGTCGCACGTACTTGCTCTTATGTGCCTAATTACATTGGAAAGCCAGATCTTTGACAGAAACAAGAAATATTTACACTGAAAACAACACTTGAACTTATAGAAAGTATCAAAACCACAATACCTAACGGTTTTTAGTCAAAATGAAGTATGCCTTCACATGTCTTAAAAAACGAAGAATTTAAGAAAAAAGTATTTCGAAAATTGTAGGACCGGTTTTGACAAAATCCTGTTTTTTATTTTTAGTTTTTTGAAAAAAATGTTTTTTTTTTCAAATTTTGGTATGTAGTTTTTTAGAGTTTATTAATTTACAACGCATTTTAAAATTTTGAATATTTCTTTTTGATAAGTTATAAAAATATTGCATTTTCAAACAAAAAATTCAAAAGTTTACTAAAAATAGAAAAAAATTAATTATTTAAAATGTTGGTAAATATTTGGCTCCTTCGATCTTTTCAAATTTTATTGAAATCCATTGAGTAGTTACACAGAAAGTCGAAAATATAAAAAACCGTTAAGTAAACGGTACCGTTAATAGACTTTTCACGTTAATTTGGTTCTGATAAGATGATAGCTAGTACCAACATAAATATCTGTCTGTCTGTTCGCGCCTCTACAGCCTAAAATGATAGACCGATTTGTTTCAAACTTGGTATTTAGTATTTATTAGGTAGTATTTCGGGGGGTTTTTCATTTTTGCTCTGGGTCAACAAATAACGGTACCTGCCATACAATTCTTAACAAAAAGTTTGATTTTCTCGAAAACGGCTCTAACGATTTGGATAAAACTTTCAGGGTGCTATTTTCTTACAACAATACATGTTTTAGTTAGAATATTTTTTTTCGAAATTTGTTCTATAACAGTACCTCTCATAGAACCGGTTTTTTCAAATTCGGTTTTATCGTAAACCATTATTCCGATTTCAATAAAATTTTGCACACAGGAAGTCATTTATATCTCAATTAATATTGCATTTAAAGAAATCAAAAACTTTCTTTTTCAATTTTTTTTAAAATTTTCTAAAAAAAATTGGTTTTCGAAATATTTTGAAAACGGGTTGATTGAATTTTTTTTTAATATTTTTTCTAGGTGAAAATTAAAGATTTCCTGATAATGACATGCTAAAAAAAATCAAATATTTTTTCGAAAAAAAATTCAAAAAAAACAACTTAAAAAAAAAACTGGTCGAACTATTTACAATATTTTTTGTTCCTGGATAGACATTTAGTTTTCAAATTTTATTGCATACTTAGTTTTTTCCGAGAAAACTCTTAAACTAATTAAAGAAATAAAAGAATTTTTTTGAGTTTTTTTTTTTAATTTTTGTTTTTTTTTTCAAAACGGTTTGTTAAAAATTAAAAAAAAAATTCTGATAATAACTACCAGCTGCTAGATGTTGGCATACCCAAAAAATTGGAATATGTTTTCGAAAAGTTTTTTGAAAAAAAAAACTGGTCAAACAATTTTTAAAAAATGTTTCCTTAAAGTTCAAAACTGTAAAAGAAATTGAATGGCTCACTTCATTTTTTCCAAAAAAAACCTTTTGACTACTGATTTTTAAGTGATTAACAAAATTTTAAATGATTTTTTACATCCTTTTTTCAAAAATCTCAAGCCACTGTCGCACATTAGAGCAAGTTCGTGCGACCCAGTCGTGCACTTTATTTAATGTGTCTCTCTTGATTTATTTAAACAAAAATTTGTAAATATGTAACTTAAAGAGAAATATTTTTAATGGCCCATTATTCGTTCTGAAATGATTGTTTTATCTCCAAAAAGGGCTGAAGCAGACACCTTTATAAGATTTTGCTGACGCCAGCACTGAAGCAAAAGGACCGAAGACATTCCCGGAGACCAGGATTTTGACCAAAAAATCTTCCTCTCGGGCAAAGTCTCAGTGGTTTGGATATGCCAATAAGCAAAATTACTGTAATTGGAGCAAACAAAACCCTCAAGTTTTCGATCAAGTATCAATGTATCTACAAAGATGGAGTGTTTGGTAGTGTTTATGGTATAGAGCGTTGTTAACCAACGTTCCGTAGCCAGAGCTCAGCAACAAAGATACAGACATAGGGTATTTTTTTAGGTATAGAACTTTAAGTTGGCAGAACTGTTTTCATTGACAGCCCTTTTGTCATTAACATTGGCATTTCATCTTGAATCGACTGACACCTTGACAACGTATTTAAGTTGTGCAGAAACGAGATTGATGTTAATCCCGATTTTCGTTTAGTGAGGAAACTCATTTTTAAACGGCTACGTTAATAAAAAAAAAACTGTTGCATTTGAAGTGTAGATAATCATCAAGACGCCGCCGCCATTACATCCAGAGAAACTGATATATTGGTGTTGTTTATGGGCTAGTGGAATCATTGGTCCTTATTTCTTTAAAAACGATATGGGCCAGAGGGTTGCAGTGAATGTAGACCTTTAAAAAGCCATGATCAATGAATTTTTCGTTCCTGAATCGAATCGACTTGATGTGGAGGAGCTGTGGTTTCAACAAGACGGTGCAACATGTCACACAGCGCGTGCTTCAATTGATTTGTTGAAGGAAACTTTTGGTGAGTGCATAATTTCGGGTTTTGGACCTGTACCTCCAAGATTGTGCAATTAAACACCGCTAGAATATTTTATGTGGGGTATGTGAAGATTGACGACTAGGAAAGCAACATTCGCCGCTTTATTGCCGATATACGACTCCAAATGCTGCAAAGAGTGATCAAAACTTAGAACTCAAGATTTGACAGGAGCGGTGGCCAGAAATCATATTCAAATAAAAATCGCACAGATTTATCTTTCAAATTAGGTCAATTTTATGGCAATCAATTTAATTTATCTGTTTTATTTCATTTTATATGTAGTTCTATACCTCTAAAAAAAACACCTTTTAAATCCGAGCCACGGTTCCAACAAGACAGCGCTATATGTCATAGGTACTAGCTGAAGCCCCGTCGCTTTGCCAGGCAAAAATTTTGAATAAAATTAAACTATTCCAAATTTGACATTTGAGTTACATCATCGGAGGCATTTATAAATTAGCCACCGCAGTAATGCAGCATCACTCGATTATTTTCTCTAGAGTTATACAAGTCCTTTGTCTAAGCTAACAAGCCAACCACTTTGGACGAACTCAAATATTAACTATCTGGCTTAAAACGTATCTGGTTAACCGATTTCGGCTAAAATTGATTTTCTAGTATATTGAGGTATTCTGACTATCCCGAGTAATTTTGGGTGAAATTATTTTCAAGAAACGATTTTTTCAATTTGTAATATTTTTTTTTTTAATAATCAATGTTTTGAAAACGGCTCGTCTTTAATTTTTTGCATACATTTTCTTTGCATTCTAGAATTTTTTTTTGTTGAATGCTTGAAAAAATGTGTTTAAAAAATACAATTTTTGAAAATATTTTGGATTAAAAAAATCATGCTTATTCGAATTTTTTAAAGAAGCAAGGATTACGGGCACGCTTGCAGAAGTTCAGACGCTGAACCCAATTTTCGACGGTTTTCAAGCATAAATCGGCCGATACTGCTGTAATTTCACGTTCGATATTCGTACGAAGTTCATCAATCGTCGCTGGATTGTTGGCATAGACCATAGACTTGACGTAGCCTAACAGGAAATAGTCTAACGGCGTCAAATCGCACGACCGAGGCGACCAAGCGACTGGACCATTTCGTGAGATAACACGTTTTCCAAACTTGGTTTCCAATAAATTGATTGTGACATTCGCTGTATGGCTTGTGGCGCCGTCCTTTTGGAACCACATGTCCTCCAAGTCTATATCATCCAATTGGGGCCAAAAATATTCGGTTATCATTGAACGGTAGCGATCCCCATTCACAGTAACGTGCCGGTCTTGATTATCACGGAAGAAGTACGGCCCAATGACGCCGCCGCCCCATAAACCACACCAAACCGTAATTTTTTTGACATGCAATGATGACTCATGGAGTACGTGTGGATTGCTGCCTGACCAATGCCGCATATTTTGTTTATTGACGAAGCCATTCAGCCAGAAATGAGCCTCATCGCTGAAGATGATTTTTCGATGAAAATATGAAAATCCGAACCATTTTCAATCAATTCTTTTCGCAAAATTCGCCACAACGACGTCACAGAGATGCCCAACGCTTGAGAACGACGTGTGAGAGACACATTTGGGCTTTCTGCAACTGAAGCCTCAGCAGCAGCAATATTCTCGACACTACGGGCACTTCTTTGTCTCAGTGGCACGGGAACATTTTGTACTGTGCCTGTGGATTCAAATTTTTCCACTAGACGCTCAATTGTTGATCTGCTAGGACGATTATGACGACCATAAATTGGACGTAGCGCTCTTAACGTTGAGGCCACTGACTCCGAATTTCGGTAGTAAATTTTAATAATTTCGACTCGTTCGCTCGTATATCTTTCCATCATGAAATGGCAAACCTTACTGAAGAGAAATGTCAAAAGAGCGGCAAGAAATATGGCGTCGTTTGCTGTCCCTGTCGCTCTACTTTTGTAGAGCGTCCCTGTTGGAAAACCCTTTATTATCAATTATCCTTACAAAACATTATAAGCTCAAGAGTAAAGAAAAGTTTAAGCCGCTTTCGCCTGATTGAGTGTGTTTTCTACTCTTAGTGGAAGGGTTTTTTTAACATTTGTATTGTCCCAATGTTCTTCCCTCCTTTTTGTTTAAACCTGAATTATGTTAAATCCTAATTTAACTTCTTACATTTCATACTTTATCTAGATGCCAGCGCGGCACAGGACACAAACGAAACCGGCAACGAAGCGTGGAAGCGTACAAACCCTCGCAACGCAAACAGTGCCACAGGTTCAGTAATAGATGTCCCTCTAGTCGATATGGACAATGCTGGCAAAATAAAATTCGATCCACCAAAGGTTCCAGTGATATTTGTTTTAGGTAAGAGTTTTTTTTTTTGTATCAAAATCTCCATTTATAAAGAGCAAACATTGCGAACCACACATTTCAGGAGGCCCAGGTAGTGGCAAAGTAACACATTGTGACACCTTCATGCAGGAGCGACGAGGTGTCATACACATAAACATGATGGATCTCCTACAACAGTACGTGATGGGTAATGGTATGTATGATTTTCCATTTCAATTGTTTAATTCATGCAACTCTTTACAAATGTTTGTTTTACTCCTAAAGATATGCAAGACTTTGCACAATTATCATCAAAAACTGTTACCGAAGTACTCATGTTAGAAATGAAAATGGCTCCAGCTGCCAAAGCGTATTTGATCTCCGGCTATCCACGTTCAATGCGTGACGTTGTTGAATACTCAGAAAAAGTAAGTATTAATAGTAGAAAATCAAATAAAAAAAAAACCAACACATTGTCAAAAACCCCCAAAGGTCCTTGAACACATTGATTATGACACGCAACCGTCATTTGAGCCATTCAAATGGGAACAAAATTATACTCTCAACCGCAGACAATATGTCCTCGATAAGTTGGCCGAACCAGCAAGTATACGACACAACGACTATATTGACCAATCAAGCCGTATTCTTTTAAAAACCCGCTTTAGTTGAATTATAAATGGCTTTTCATGAGCAACAATTAAATTAACAACAAATAATTGTGTTAACGAAACACGCGTTTCAAATGTTTACTCTGAGAGACGTAATAAACTCACACCCAAGGACAACGGGATGTTCACCACACACAGCTCTCCTGTTTGTTTCAAACGAGCTTTAGTTTGCCTGAAGCTTATGTAAATCTTTAGATATATACTAAGTGCTGTTATAAGAACCTTCCGAAATATTAACGTAGGGCACGTCAATTTAGCCAACTCAATAATTCAAAACAAATTGTAATACGCATCCCACAACCAACAGCATATCCTGTCAAGGACATAAACATTCGTTGTGGGCGGGGACGGGTGCGGGTAATTTTAAAGGACAGTATATAGTATATGTGAACAACGGTATTAAACTTACATCAAGGACGTTATTTTTGTTTTTGTGTTACTCGGTTGGTTTGTTAAAGCCTGCGGGAGAAACAAGTACACAAAGTAAAATAGGGACATGCAGGACGCAGGAAGTCCTTTTAATCGATTGTTGTGTCTCGCTCTTTTTTCGTCGGTTTGTTTTTGCCAGGTTAATTAAACTACTATTTGGCCTACCTTTATGGAAATCGATTCAGGTCGGTATTTTGACGAAATTACCGTTTGTTATTGAGACAATTTTGATTGAATTATCTGGTGGTAGCGTAGGTATAAAAGGCTTCCATTTTGTCAAGAATTCGAATTAATTTTACTTGAGGGTTTAAAAAAAACAACAAATTCATTTTAATTGTCTTAGCCTATATTTGGGAACCGTAAAGTGGGCTTGGAATTGTTAAAGAATTAAATTGGTTAAGTGTAGTTGCGAGTAAAGTTTTCGATCCAATTAAATAGAGCACGCAACATATGATTTGACGTCATGTTTTATTCAAGTACGTATTGAAATTCAAGGACTCAGTTTGTGCATATTTAAGTTCAGAATACAAACAACATGTGTTGTGCTTGAAGTTTTATAAGAGGCAGGGATCATAGTGTTCATATATTTGGGTAATTTTGGATCATTACGTATGAACTTCTTAAAATAATATTTATTTTTTGGAAGTATGTAGGGTGAAGTCGGGTAATATGGCCCCCTTTTTTTATTTTCTTTATAATTTCCAAAATAAAAAAGATTTTTATTTAAAACCAAAATAACTTTGTTATAAAACTAGTTGATAAACAAAAAATAGGAACATTTTTTTTTAATTTTTTTTAAACATGAAAAAGACAATATCATAAAGTATGAGCGGGGGAAATGGAACCGGTGTCATATTTCCCGAGCTTCTGAGGTGCCATATCACCCTTTTAACCTTGCTTTTGCTATTCCAAATAACATGAACAAACATGCATGCTTAGTTATAGCAGTAAGCAAAATCAAACAAACACGATTGTTTCTTTCTTTTGTTTTCGAAATAAACACCTGGTGTCAAATAATTTTGTATTTCCACGAACTTCACTAATACACAAAAAAAACTTTTTGCTTGATATACACTCAATTTGTTTTTCTCCGGTTGTATATATTGTATCTCACGGGCTATGGCGATTTTAACTGGATGGATACGTCAAGAGCGTACGTAGTATTGAATGATATATAATTCACTTTGTTTTAAAAAGAAGTCATTCAGTGGGAGATATTGAAAGGGTGCCATATCACCCTTGGTGCCATATCACCCGACTTTACCCTATACCCAATTTCGTTTTGCCATCAGTAGAGCGTTAATGTTTTTTCTATTATTAATCTTTTTTGCACGCAAAGCCATCAGTGCTGCCAAATTGTGTTCAATTCAAGCTGTTATTTCAAAATTTGAGGGTAGATTGGGAAGCACGGATTCTTATACTTGCCGTCTAGAAATATATAGGAACAGTTTAAGATGGAGAAATTGTATTTGTTCTGCTAAAAAGTAGGACAAATTATGTGTCAAACTGAAAATTTTCAAAACTGGGTTAAAACGAGTTGAAATTTAACCAAACTGAGAATTATTGTTGCGTTTGGTTGTTTAGTTCGGAAGTTTCAAATGTCACCCATTTGCTCTAAAATTGCCTTTTACCGGAGCAGTAAAAAATACTGAACGATTTTATTTTTGAGAGGTTTCTTGATCCATAGACATCGTAGACCTCCATCAATGCAATTTGACACTTCATAGTTTGAAAGATGGAAGACAAACTATATTTTGGGCGAAGTAGTCTATTTCGTTCCAAATATCACAAATTTTCTCTAAAATAGCCCTTTTCTGGGGTGCCCTGAGTTGACAGCAGTGCCCAGAGAGACAAATTTACTAATTACAACGAAGTTATACCTACCAATTGTGCAGTTCATCCCTGTTTAGGGGCTGCCTTAAAATCGATGAACGGGCGGTGGGTCCCGATGTTAAATTTTTGGGAGAGTGCAGAGTTTTTGATCTCCTTTTTTGATCGGACAGATGGTACTAGGATTCCAACATTTGGGACAATGCTTCAAACATATTTTTAAAATAACTTGATCATCTCCAGGGCTTCTAAGAAGTTCCGCTAGTTGCCTATCGGCGCCAGTTGCTTTGTTCGTTTTTAGTCTGACTTCTTTGATCTCATTTTGGTCGTGTGGATGTAATTCATGGTTGTCATCTAGATTGACTGGTCCAGGTCGTTCCTTGGCCATCATCATCATCATCATCGGCTCAACAACCGGAATCCGGTCCCGGCCATATTCAATAAGTTCTTTCAATTGCTAGCCGAAGCCATCCAAATGTGCAACCCAAGGCTCCGCGCGTCCTGGTCTACGCCATCATTCCAACCCAAGCAAGGACTGCTACGTTGTCTTCTACCATAAAAAGAACTGCAAAAGACTTTCCAAGCTAGGTGTCCAAACCACCGGAGTAGACCGAGCTTTATTTTTTCCATAACATCTGCTTCGATATAGAATTCATATTATTCATGATTGTATCTCCTCCCACGCACATGGGGCCAACAATTCTCCGTAAGACTTTCCTCTGGATCAGAATTTTTGTAAAGAGCCTTGAAAGACTATAGTAGGTTTTCTGTTGGATTTTAGCAGCCGCCCGCGTATTTCTTCCTAAATATTATTATTGGCTGCTACTTTTTACCCCAGATAGTAAACTTCAAATTCATGCTCCCCTACCCTGATAGTTTGACCAAGACTTCTTGCAACCGTAGCCACCATGTACTTAGTATTCATTTTAACAATTTGCAGCCCCAGGTTTTGTGCCGTCTGCTCGATCTGGGGAAAGGAGTCTTGTACAGCTTATTGGCTTCTGGCAATGATGTCAATGTTGTCTGCGTAAGCCAATATCTGGCTGAACTTGGTGACGATAGTCCCTTTTATTGACGTGCCAGAGTCATGGATTGCTTTCTCCAACGCCAGGATGCAAACCAGAACATCCCCTTGTCGGAGTCCATTAAAGGTGTTGATTGGTCTGGACAGAAAACTGGCTATTATTTTTGGAAGCTAAATTCTCTCTTGGCCTTATAAAGTTCTAAACTGCCTGTACTATCGTAGGCGGCGGTGGTCTATAAGCAGATGCTATGTTGGAATATCAAATCCCAGACATTTTTCCAACACCTGAGCTGATAGTTCAACAATTCGTTAAAGTACACTTTACATCGCTCCAGAAGGCTTTCAGGATCGGTGATCCGATTTCCCCGTCCGTCCTTACATTATGTGCAGCAGGGTGTATATTGCGATATGTTTCTGATGGATTGGTAGAACTTGGAGCGGACCTCGCTCACTTTTTCTTTCCATTTCACAGACAATGTTTTTCTCCCAGGCTGCCTCTTTTTGTCTGTGAAGTGTTTTCTTTATCTTTCTGAGCTTTTTATACTCATCTTCGCGTGTCCGCGTTCTATTTGACTGCTTCAATGCTCGGTATGCAGCATTGCATTTTTCCTCTACGCCCGGCACTCTGTGCCCAGGACTTACTATTCCCTCATCGAAGATGAAATAATTGTTCGCAGAGAAATCCGCCCTCGGAACACCATACCAACAAGATAGTGGCCCGAGTCAATGTTGGCACCTCGATACGTTCGTATCGTCATCCGGCTCGAGTAGTGGCGACAATCTATCAACACGTGGTCAATTTGGTTACGAGTGACTCCATCAGGTGATACGTCACACCCAGGTGGCTTTGTAGATATCTTTACGCGGGAGACTCGTACTCCCAACCACCAATTTCGTTGATGCTGCCATTTCTATGACTCGTAGTGCATTGTCTACTACCGTGTTTGCATCGCCATCTTAGCAGGGTCCAGGGCGGCTAGTAAAAACTGATGTTTTCTTTCTCCTAAGTAAGCCTTTTCTCGTCCTTCCTTCGCTTTCCATAGGGATTATATAAGTAAGATGCTCTAGTTCTTCTGCGGAGCCACGACCTGTAAGTCTCCGTTTTGGCTGTTTGCAGAGCCTCGGGGTAGTAGTAAACTTTGTTGAGATTTTGATTAATTTTCAATTTTCATAGATAACTTAATACAACAGTTATTGAGTGAATTGACCATTAAGATATACATATATATTTGATGATGGATGAAAACATTTTCTTTCTTCGGCTTTTTTTTTATTTAAATATTGTTTTAAGTTTTTTTGGCAACAGGGCAACATTTAAGGTTAACTCTTTTCAGTTCTAAAATGTATGTGTGTCAACATACAAGAAGACCATTCTATTTTTTTAATGAATTTTCGGGGTCGAACAACTATCTTTTGACATTTCTAATGACAGATTTAAACAAATCTTTTCTTTCTTTTTTAGATACAAATTGTCAATGGTGTTATATTAATATCGTGGCGCCAATCTGTTTTACAAAAACAAATCGACTATGGAGCTAAATTAGGTCACGTAGTTCTCTCTCTCGCCAAAATGGAATTAGAAAACTTTTTTAAAAACGTAATGCCCGTTGCAGATTATTTCGACCAAAGTGATATGTTATTGGCGGTAAGATTTTACCATATTAATAAAATTCCATAAGCAACATTTGTTTTGTACTTTTTTGTCTTAATTTAGGTAAATGGCGAACGTGCGCCAACGGAAGTTTATAAAGACTTTCGGACCGCCATACTTGACATTCTTAGTGCCTTAGAGAATCAAGAAGCCATCTTAAATGGAGTTACAGGTATGGGCAGAGGGATGAATGACATACCCGGCAGTATAGTTAGTGTTGAAACTGCTCCTAGTCAAGAGAAGAATATTACAGAGCCTGCAGATCGTCATCGTTCATCTGCAGCTTTTACAAGTCGCGTCCGAGACGTGGAAGTGGATTATCATCAGGTTGGTGGTGGCGGAGGTGTTCGGGCTATTGTGCCATCTCGAAAAGTCGATGCTGCAGCACTGATGGGACAGAATATTTCCAATGCTGTGTCAGCGGTTAATCATGTTGGTGAGAATATTCGTATGCCACCGGTAATTTGGGTGATCGGCGGACCGGGAAGTAATAAGGCAACGCTGTGTTTGAAGGCTGTTGGATTGAATCCAGGATGGGGACACATAAGGTATTGTATATTTTGGTTATGCCTTGAACATTTATTTCTTTGAATTTTTTTGTTTCCTTCAAGTATCGGTCGAATTTTGCGAACTATTACGGATTCAGCGCCGAGGGCCAACACCGAAAACTATGCCATTAAGGAAGCCTTGACCGCTGGTGAAATGGTCCCGGAGAAGAATCTCAATGCTCTCTTAGATGTTAACATTCGGCAGTTGATGGACAAGAAGGGCATCATCATCGATGGTTACCCAAGGAACTTGCAACAAGTTTCTTTCTTCGAAACAAAGGTTTGAAATTAACTTTGCATTTGTTTAATTTTTTTTCGATGAATATTTTTATTTTTTAGTACAAAATTCATCCGCCAATAGTGCTTTTGGACTGTTCAAAACTGCAGTTGGGTCGAGGGCGGGTTGATGATACGGTTTCATCATTTCGCAGGCGCTTAGAACTTTTCCGGGAACAAACACTACCAATGCTAAAATCTATGGACAATAGCAGTCGATTGATTATTGTAAGTTTTTCATTCTTGATAAAATTTCATAAAAAACGTCAACTTCGTCAACGTCTTCTTCCTTTAGGTCGATGGTGACACCGATAGTCCCTCAGTGCAACGTGAATTCGAAAAAATCATTCGAAATCACATCCAGAGATTGACACTGAATCCGAATCAGAATATGAATGATTTGAACAATCGACCGAGTACAACAACCGTACGGACTGTTTCCGAACAAACCGATGCAATTCTAAATGATTTGGAAAATAATGTCCCAGGAGCTGTGCCAACAATAAGTCATCATGTTAGCATGATGAATGGTCATTTGAAGAATAATGTCAATAGTAATAAGGTCAATGATATGAATCACATGGGTGCTAAGACTGCTGGAATGAATGGAAATGCTGGAAAGCCAATGGATTTTAGGCATATGCTGGAGGAAGCCGAGAGACATCCGGTGGATTCTTATATGTAAAACTATATAGTTTTGAGCAAGACTAGAATTTAAGTACATTTTTGAGGTTAGGTTTATTTTTTTCGCAAGCATAATTTAAATATTAAGTCTACTTTAAAAATACATATTTAGGTTACCTAAATACGCAATTTGTTATAAAAAAGAACAAGTAATGTTGTTTGTCAATTTCTGCTGACTCTCTGAAAATAATGGAATAAGCATACAATTTGATTTCATTAGCCACACGACGAAGATTTTGTTCTTTATTTACAAATTTTCTGAGAACTCTATTGCTACCAAACTTCGTTACCCTGGTAGGTTAGTTTGTTTTAAAATGTTATCGAAATCAATCCTGCTGTTTTTGAGCCCATATGGAACATACAAACATAACCAGTAACCACATACACACATTCATTTTCTTGTAATAGAGGATAAATTGAAGATAAATCTTCAATTTGTATTTTTGACAAATTTGAAGTAAACGCTTTTTTAATGACCTCAAACGTCCTGACTTAAAAATTGAGCATTAAACACTCACTTTGCCTGACAATTTCGAATTTTGAAGCCTTAACAATCGACTAACAAAAAGTTGTAAAAAGTAAAGAATTTTATTTTAAGAAACATAGCACATCCCTGGACGTAAATGCTGCCACTTTACGACTTTTGTAATGCTTATGAGTGAATTTTCTTTTTGTTGACAAAACACAGTTTTAAAAACTGTTAAGACCTAATTTTGGCAAGAACGGCTATAATGGTCACAGTAACAATTTTAAATACATAACCTTTAAAATGCGAAACCTTTGAATTTTGGGCACAAAAATGGATCACTTACAAATATTCAGTAGTCAAAAAGATTTTGAATAGATAATCGGTAAATCATTTCAATATAAACCTCGTTAACGATTCAGAAAGTAAGCTGACTCCTTCCAAAGGAAACGACTTCTGCATCAGAATTTAAAATTTGTATTTAAAATTTTAGTTCTTTGTTCAATTTGTTTTGATTTATGTGGTTTAGTAATATGATCAAGTAAAAATATCCATTTTAATCAATTCATGGTTAGAGCTTTAAAAACTATTTATTATTCGTGGCAAAATATAAAAAAATATCTTAAACACTTTTATTTACAACACAAACAAATTAATTAAATTAAGAATCTGAAGTAAGGATTGCAACATAAATATTAAGGTGGCTATGTGCCAAGACCATAAAATTAAAATTAGTAAATAAAAAATTAGAAAAAAATGTGCAAAAACATTTAATTTAAAATTAAGAATACAATTGTTAATTTTTAGTGCATGGTTGAAAAGGAATCAATATTTTTTGCTTATCAAATTATTGTTGTTTTATATTCAATATACAAAAACAAATTATATAAAAAAAATAACATAAAGCAAAAATTAAACTCTAAAAAAATTATAATAAAATATTATTTTTTTAATCAATTTTATTTCTTAAAATAAGCTCTTACAATATATTATACAATTTTTTTGTCATCATAGTTTTTAAAATGATAGGTATCGTTATTGAAATAGTTTACACCCTTGTTAACATTGTTAAGTATGGAATTTATAAACCAAATATATTAAGCAATTAAACAAAAATAAGGAGTATGGAAATGTGTTTTATGATTAATAGGCAGAGATAAGAGAAATATTATTAATTTTATTAGAGCCATACAAATATCACGGAGTAGTTTAAGTATTTATTGCAATTATTTACGATACAACAATTATATACAATGTGTACATAGATACATTGTTTGTTTAAGCAAGGAAAAGCACTTAAAAATCAGATTCATTCGAAAGAACATTTAGTGCTAATTAAAGTAATTGTTTCATGGGAAAAGGAAATGTGACATGGATGGTGTTTTCGACATATTGTAGTTTGTAGTGAACACGGTTTTTGTGTTGGGGGTGTTTGATTGGTGGCGAAAGGAAGCGCCATGGTTTTTCTACGGAGTGTATGAGAACAGAAAACTTTCAAGAAGAACTAGAAGTCGATTTCCTCGTTGGTTATTTAGAAACTTAGATATATTTTACGCCTATAAGAAGCGGTTTATCCAGCTTCTTGTCCTTACTCCTTAAAGTTATATTAAGAACCTTGTCCTCCAGTATGTGGGTCGTGCTGTCGAGGTTACTTTCCAATCATGTAAAGAAAATTTAGTTTCGACGCAACCACAGGCTTGGGAAACGAACGACGATGCCTGCAAATGCAATAGGGACAGCGAGCTGCGGATCTATAGGTTGAATATATAACATAATATATGTATATCAGCCTTACATATAAACGCACATGTCCCAACAGAGGAAAAAAAGATATAAGATAATAAGAGCAGTGTCCTAACTTTGATATTCAAATTGTCCTAGAGCCTAGATGTCCTTAACGCGAAGCTACGTAGAGTGGGTAACTTTGGTTACACAGCCGGAAAACATAGCCTACACGCCACAACCTCCTAAAACTGATTCAGGCTATTGACTTAACTGCGAAGCGAAATACGTAAGGCTAGTTCACTGTTCCCACAACTAAACAATAAGGAATCGAGATCTCTTGATCAATCAACTGTCAATTAGATTGACCGTATTGCGATCGACGCAAGACATTTCTCCGTTATTATGGAGTTGCGGACTTTATGAAGGGAAAACTATGAGTCGATTCCGACCAAAGCCAAATAGAGGTAATATTGTGAGGTAGTTTGACGAAGGGCGTCTGCAATCGCAAGAAATCGCCAGGTCCTTTTCCGATCGAGTCTCAAATTACCTCCAAAGAAGTCCTTTTCCGCCAGCATCAATAATTGAAAACCATTGGCAACATTGCCAAAATGCCATCAGAGACGTCGCAGTACAGAAGGACCAGAACTGCAAAAGACGAAAGATGAAGGAAAAGGAAAGGGAGTATGAGAAGCACGCAATTGAGGAAATGGATGGCTGCTTCTGCAAGAACGAAGTTTGAAAGTTGCACCGAAACTGAAGCTTGGAAAGACGATCAAGGGAACATCGATGCTAAAAACTATTTAACGGCGATGACGAACCGAATTCCGCTGTGAGGCAGAATAAACTATTTTATCTCGAAGCACAGCAACAACTCCGCCCACCCAATTCGGACGAAGTAAGACTATACCTATATCTAGGCTTAAGGTCAATAAAGCTACTGAAGCCGATAGTCTAGCTGATTACCACTTTAACGCTTCGGGCTATGACTTGAATAGAAGTATATGCACCAACTCATAATCAAGAAATTTTTAAAGAAAGCGTGCTCGATGAATGGAATCTCACCATTATTAGCTCCATCCTTAAGCGGCAACTACCGAAGCATTAGTTCTCTCCTCCCCTTTAGTATGTGAGCGCTTTTGTTAATATTGAGAGGGAAGCAGCGAACTTGGGTTTAGCAGTCAATGAAGGCAAAAGCATGTTTTCATCAAGAAAAGACACCTAAAATCGACGTCTTGGACAAAGTTCATGATAGATTTATAACATTAAGGTGGTTAGGGACTTCTTCTACCTGAGCTTTGGTATCAGCCATGTGGAAGGAGTTAACTACACTCCTTGCAGCAGCGAGGTCTATTCTGTACCCGCACCTAGGGGTCTACCTCGCAAAGGCCTGTACTAAACGGACTGATATCGAATATACCAGAAAACCGGACTTAGCCTAGGGTCTCCTGTTTCTCGTGGCGCTAGAATATAGCTCCAAGCGGAAGCTTCGCAACCGTGCAGGTCACTTCCAAATGGATCCTTACATCCGAAGCCTGGCAACCTCATACCGCAATCCTGAAAAGCCACAATCAGAGGCATAAATGACTACAGCTTGACAGCATAGCTCAGTGAACAATATACTACAAAATCTACAATAAGATCATCACAAATCATTAGTAACACTTAACAACGGCGTATTTATCGTGTAATTAGACGACTCCTATGAAAGGCAAAGATAAAGCCAAAAGGTAAAAGTCCAACGTGTCAAATGGCTGGGTCAGATCGTGAAGAGGCTTTACGTGGACACCTGCCTATTAAGGCTTAATTCCACGGTGGGCCTACCCACTTATGGAGTTCCCTTGGGGCGGACAAGACCCCTAGAGTCGTTTGCCAGACCACACTATCAACTAGAGTGGGCTGCCAAACCACTCTAGTAGCAAATGATGAATTTCTCATGGAAAATCCATCCTCCTTGCTAAGAAGCAGGGCCTATCATGCACCCCTAGTATCAAGGTTAAATAAGGCAATGAACACACGCTTCTTTCGAAGTCGTGCCATCCTCCCAGAAACCAAAGATACCTTTTCGCTTCCGCATTTGGAGTAACCACAGCCCCCGTGAAGCTCCCACAAGGGGGCCTACCTCAATTTTAACAGGCGACTGCTACCGAGACAAGCTCACGTAATCAGCCGGGGCTCCTGTTAACCCACGGTGCCTACTTTTAGACCCTAGGTGAGGCTCGCCCGTCTCTCATGAGACGCACTTGTGGTTCGACTCCATGATGTCGCTAGCCCACCATCCAGTAAGACAAACAGTTCATAATCCAGTCAACCAAGGTGAAGACTAGGACACTCCCTGAATGCCCGCCTAGAAGCAGGGTTACTACCTCGTTTCCTTACGGATAAAGTGGTAGTTGCTTAACTAGACTAGGTATTGGAAGGCTCTTACTTCCGGTAACCTGACCGTGGGCCTATTCTTACACCCCCGCACCCACAGGGGGAAAATGGCTGGGTCAGATGGATACCAATGCTCCGGCCTGGATAATGTTCGATTCCACTCCAAAAAGACTGCGCAGTAGAGGTAGAATAGAGTTCATTGCCGCACGACAATGGAAGGATGGAAGGGGACCTCGACCAAGTTCATGTGCAAGACTGGTGGCAAGCTGCAGCTGGCTAGAGAATTTTTTGGTTGAGGCCCAGTTCCAGCACGTACTGTAGCGCCACCTAAGGTAAAATACGGTGAAAACCAGGATAAAAGCTTTCAGACAGATATTAAAAGGAATGGCTTCCATAACCTTGCCAGTTCAATGATCACTTTCTATTATAAGCATAATCAAATCAGGATGGCTGGCTAGATATCAAGTCGACTAGCATGGTAGCATACTTTTCACAAAAGATACTTATTTAATACAAATACATATCAATATATTGATTAAGTTAACATTACCCGGTTGTTGAACCAAACAAATACATTATTTCAAGCACCACAACTTAAGATAGCTACAAATCTTATCGAAGCGACCCAGAAAATCTTAACTCAAATCCGACATGAGCGACATCACTTAATCAGGCACGGTTTTCGCATTCTTGACTTCTGGGTTGTCAACGAGGATAACACCTTTGTTGACAACAGGATACTACGAAGATAAACAGCGTTTGTCTTCTATCCATGATCGCAGACTTCAGATACTTATCTTTGCAGCTAAAAGCTAATCACTCCCACCGTCGCCGTCATCACCCGAGACAGAGTAATTATAATCAAACAAGGTTTTCTTATCAACATCTTCTTATCTGCAGAATAGTAGGTAGTTATTTTAATTTTAATTGTTTGTTGTTGATTGTTTCAATCCAACCAACGAACGATGACCAAAGGATCAGTTTGTGTTTTGAATCTGTCGTGATCAGATGTAGAAGTAGTGTTATTGATATTTTTTTTTTTTAATCCAAAGATTGGTAAAAGTTTTGATGATGGTGGAGAAAAAGCCCCCCAAGATCAACAATGGGCTCGGATACAGGCATTACCATTTGGCGGATTACTATGTATCGATGCCTGATATTCATCATATTGGTAAGTTGAAGGTTGGTTATTGGTTTTTGATATACGAAAGTTTGAAAACTTTATGTGGGACTAAAGTCTATTAACTTACACTATCAAATATTTTTGGTATGTGAAGTTTGCAGGAATGGAAGGGACCTAAAATATTTTACCGAATCCAAAAATACAAAAATCATTTGAAGTATTTATTACAATAAAATTAAGATGATCTATTAAAATAATTTATTCACAACTATACACCGAGTCGCTTCGTCAGCCGTTACAGTTCTTAATCGTTGTTTACAATGAGATACAATTTTTTTTTTTGTTTTTTATAAATTATCTTAGAAACGTCAAACATTAATTTGTGCTTTATTTGCTTTTTGATAAATTCCTACTAAAGAGTTAGACGTTATTAGGCTCATAAAATTCGTTATGAATGATAAAAAGCATTAAGCAACTAGCAAAGGAGAATATTCGCAAACAGTTAAGCTTATTTAGATTAGATAAATTTCTGTTTATCCATTATTATTAAATGTTTATATAAACAGTTTAACAAACAATGAGTAATGCGTTTTTCTTTTCATTTGGCAGCCGAATATATAAATGCATTTTAGAGAGGGTATAACGTTATGCACTCTTTATAATGCCTCTAAACAAGAAAATATTCTTTATAAAATGTATAGAGATTGTATACGCTAAACGCGCTTGGACGTTGAATACAGATTGTATAAATTTATTCCTGGTTCCGGCATTTCTATTGAAGCCAGAATGCTTTCCCTAGAGTTCGTGGTTTATAAATTGCCGCCGAAATAAGAAGACATGCATTTTTAAAAGAAAAAAGGCAAGAACACATCATCATTTGCATTTTTTTTGAAAAATTCCTCCGGGGTAGAATTAAAGATTTTCCGAACCAGAGCTTTGGTTTCCATCCACTCTATATTTTCCATCCATCTGACGCGTTGCACTCTTACTCTTTTGCTAGGTCTGTGTCGATTACAGGCCAAACTATTCCTTGCAACATCCTCTTCTCCAATCGACGTTAATGCATATAGGACCAACAAATCTGCCGAAAAATTCTTCTATCAAAAGAAGAAATTTTGAAAATATCAAGCCACTGCACCATACATTTGGATTGGGATAAGGAGCCTTTTTTTACCCGAGGAAGGGCTTTGCTATTCGAATCTCGAATGACTTGTTAACTCGGAGAACCAACGATTGACAAAAGTTATTTTTCGATTGACCTCAGCACTGGTAATTGTTGTCTGTCATTTATCCGTCACAATTTTTCTCTGTTTTTTGTGAAATAAATATCCAGTGTTTATTTTTAGTCTTAATTGAGATGTAAAAGCTCACCTTTCAGCCATAGCATCATATCTATTTCCTCGCATTTGTTGTTGTCATGAAAGAAATTGTTATGCCCCAGGTTATGATCCAATTGATTGAAGATAGTCCGATGCAAGGACCCTGCGCCATATTGTTGTCTTGCTCGTATGTCCACCTTGCTAATTAGATCGTACAGCATCAACCTTCAATTCTGCATGTTTTCTTCGCTCAATGAGATACCACATACTTCAGCAAGTTCAACCGGTATAAATCTGCAAACGGTTGATCATAAGCTGAATTGCTTCTGGTGAGTGTGCAAACAAAATAACATCATCCTCGAACAATTGGGCTTAATAAGCATGCCTGCATGTTCCACTCCTCGTGGTAAGCTATCGATAAGGTCCTAAATGAATAAGGTAAATAAGCTGGGTCTTAAAGCACATCCCTGTCTTACGCCTGAACAAGTTTGAAACCACTCTGAATATTGTTCTCCATCCCACACCGCAGCTATGGTATTGGTATAAAGACTTTCTATTAACTGTTCAGACTTCAGCGACATCCAATGTTGTACAGCTTGTATAATAAGGCACTTCTATTCACTGAGTCAAATGCTGCCTTAAAATCTACAAAGACGGCATAGAGCTTCTTTCCTCTTCTAAGGAAGGATTTTGCGACGCTGTATAAATTCACCTTGGAACTCTTTCAGAAGTTGTTTGACATCAATCCAATTTCTTAATCGCTTTTGAAGTATATTGGTAAAAAATTTGTATGAAGCGTTAAGAAACGGGAATTTCAAAGTTTTTTGTACCGCTGCGGAACGCATCTTTCGAAATGATGTTTCAACACGTCAGGGCTAAGTTCTTTATTTAGTATCCTCTATTTATAATCCTTATTTGTTTCCAGAATTCCTCTGCGTTTTTACTACGCGCTGCTTTTTCTGCTTCAAATTCAAAGTATTTTTTTTTTTGCTACATAACATGTACAACTTTTTCGCTCCAAATTAGGAATTGCGTGCCAGACTTCCACCTTATTTTCTAAATAATCTTAACCGTGTGAAGGAAAGCTGTCGGGCCCTTTCATATTCTATAATTATTTCTATGATTTGCACTCTTTCTAGAAGCAGGGTATGAATCGTTGATGCAGTCTTCAATTTCCACAAGACTTGAAACTTCCGTCAAAAGAATCTTTTCCTCCAGAGACTTACTATATTCAGTAGCCCTCGCGAGGATCCATATCAATTGCCGCAGTTTTCATATCCCTCGTCGATTGATCCAGGGAGTAAGTTTAATTATCAATAACCACAAAGGTAAGGTTTCCGCATTTATCGCTTGTAGTTGTTCCAGTTACTATTCGAAGATCCAAGGAATCGCAGAGATCCAAGAGTTTCCTGCCTCTTGCATTAGAGGTTGTATCCAAAGAGAGCCGTTTTATAACTGCCACATTGTTCGATGCTCCACTCTCACTGCCTACTCTTGCATTTAGGTCACCAATAACCATTGCGTTTGAGTTACTTGATTAAATAATAGCCTGATGAAGTTTATCAAAGTCAAGTTCCCAGTTATTGCGTTTAAATAGGATGGATATATTGTAATAATTGACTTCCTCGGTAGTAATTCGTTTAATTATTAACAATAGACGCCGCATTGAACAAAGGAAATTTTGTGTTAAACTTTTGTATAGTTCTTTTCGAGATCTTCGAAATTCATTCGAAGTTATTACCGCTAAGCCCCCAATAGAGTTTTACAGATTTACGAAACATCTATGCATGAATTTGATAACAAACTGAAAGCCATTCTCGAACTGAAATTAACGTATACTTGCGCTTCCAATCTACCATGTCATATTAAAGAGCTAAGTACCTTTCGATTTTCTGATATGAGTAGTTTTCAACGTGCTGTTGTTTTTCACAGCTCCTCACAGGACGTGATAAAATAATTATCATATGAAAAGTTTTTGACGTTTGTTTTCACTTTTTCACATTTCGAGTATCGAATTTATTTACTTTACAGTTTCACAATTCGACAATCGACCCCATCTTCATCAACGACGCCGTCAGTGAATTAAATCAAACAAATCTGTCAGCTTATTTAAGACACAAACCAAATTCCAAAAATTCCCAAAATAGTTATCCACGTGAAAAATAAAACTTACCACCTACCACTGCCAACTGCGCATATTCTACCATTCACCATCACCACAAGCAGCTGATTTTGACTTTTCTCTTTTATACTATTTTATTTTCGTTTTCTGCCCTTCAAACACGTCTCTCTCATACACAGCATATTAGCATTTAGTTAGACAAAAAGAAATACTAAAACCTAAATAAAAATATTCATAATAAAATTATTCCCCACATTTCAACACACGTCACGAGCGGTGCAAGTGTGAGCAGTGATTATTACGGAATTTGTTTAGTTTTCTTATCAAAAACAGAATTTTGAGTTATTTTATTTTTTTGTTTGTTAAATCAAACAAAATTTGGTACAAATTAATGCAGGAGTGATAATCAAGAGTAATCAATTTGAGTGAAAAATAAAGACGCGTCAAAATGGGAAATTACTACGAGTGGAAAGTTTAATGCGAAAGTAACATGACTGGTGGCTGTGCAGATAATAAATTTGTTAACATTGCTGCCTCTATTAGCCGCATCTAAGCGATGCACTTTCGAGAAAAAACTACGTGGGACTTTCTACGACGACGGCGACAACTTTGTTTCGAAATTCAATTAATTTGTAATTAAATTAACACGCGCTGCGCGAGCTATTCTGTTTTTTTTCAAGTGCAACAACACAGTAAAGCCTATGTTCCTATGTCTATCAAAAGGTGGAAGAAAGAACCTCATTAGATCCGTCAATATAAATACAAAGTAAGTAGAGGTGTCATCCTTCTCATTATTTGTGGTGTCGTGCCTCGTTCATCAGCAGGGAGCTGTTGGTGGAAATTATTAGGATGACCATTTGTGTTTAATTTGGTAGTTGGAGAGAGAATTTCATAAAAGATTCTTATAACTGCGATTGTAAGTTATGGGATTAAAAAATTTAAATAACAATCAAATATGGCATTATTATGTGATTTCTTATTGACTACGGCCGGTTGAGCGAATCGTTTTGATATTAAGAATATGAGATAGTTGCTAATCTTTCTCGCAAACGGCCCCAAGTTTTCAGTAAAATTAGTGGGCTATTCCTAGTAAGTGTACCCTAAATATTGTTCCAAAAAATGTAAGACGAGGGATAGACCTTTTTTTTACTCTCCTCGTGAACTGGTTATCCATCCCATAACAATAAAAATTGACAAATTGTTACTTAAAAACATGTAGGTAGTGTAATTATTTTTGCATTCAAATATCTTCGAATAACGATTTTTATGAAAGAAAATTAGTAGGTAGATAGTTCTTTTGTTCTAAAATCAATGGCGAAAAATTTTAAACAATTAAATCCTACTCTAAATTAATTTTAAAATGGGAGTCGATTCTAAAAACAAAATATAAAACAAGAGTCAGCTCTATGTTAATTTTAATCGACATAAAGTATAATTTAACCTTAAACAACTTGTCTAATTTTAAAACGAGCAAACCACTTGTTTATCTTTTTAAAGTATACTTTAACCAGCTAACATTCGTAATTTCTTACCAAAAAAAAAATATGAAAGTCTTAGTCGATTCCCGATCTGTGAAACTGTGAAATATTAAATTTGTTGACGTTTTCACTTTAAATTTGATTCTTGATTTATGAAAAATTTAAAAGCGTCAAAAACTTTTCAAAATGATAGATTAATTTTCACAACCAAATCAAGCGCACAGCAATTTTGAGATCAAGCAACGATGTATTGTAAAGGCAGGAGGACCGATTCATTTTACGGCTATTTCCGATTATTTTTCAAATTTATTTACTTAATTATACTATTTTTTGTATTCTTTCATGACATTATTTAATAAATAACACTTGCAATGCATAACATAAGTTTTTTTCATTTCACATTTTCGCAGATGAGGAATTGACCCTTGGAAAAATTTGTATACATTACGTGACATAACCGCACACCACACCAGTTGTCAGGATTGTTTAACTTGTTTAAAATTGAGAAAATATAAAACAAGGACTCGTATCTAAAGAACTTCTTAAACTAGAGTCGGTTCTATTGTTAAAATTAATGCTGTTTAAAATTGTACGCCAATGTTTTGAAAATGGTTCCGCGACTTTTTTTTAAGAAATCGTATAATAATAATAATAAATCGTTTTTTTAATAAATCGTTATTCACGTAACCGGAGGGAGAAATGGACTCCATCGCTTTTCGATGAAAAATCGTGCTTTTCTTGATATCTTTTATTCAGGGTGGCTGGAGCGTGGTTTACAAAGTGTGCATTTAGAAAGGGCATATTTTCAGATTTTTAACCAAAATTCGTCGTAAGGACCACCGGTTAATGCCTATTTGCGTGGTTGCACATTGTCTGATTGATAGTCTGGGGTTCAATTCGACATCTCTTTGGTTGGTAACAGTAGCGATTATATCAGGAGATTGGCTGCTACCGGGCCAGTCACGTCTGGCAACATCTCTTGTTACCACAAGCCTCTTCAAGGCTAGCGCTTAAACCCCCGCAGTGTTTGTCCAGTTGATTCCGAACTCCCGGGAGCCTTGAAATCTGCGTGAAATTCATGCTGCGTTAATAACAGAGACGAAAAATGTAAACAATTTCGGCGTTCTTGAAAAGTATAGTATTTCATGGCTTATTAATGCGTTTTCTGCATTTGTTTACTTTACAAATTGACTTTGTATTTAAATAGACGCGAATTAGCTACTACATAAAAAGTCCTTAGCCGTGTTTTATACGGCAAACAACAACAAACAATAAGTGTCGATAATTAGGTTAGTGAAATTAAAGAATATAATAAGTTGAGATAAACCTTGGAAAGAAATGTCAACCAACTGGAATGTAGAAAAAATATGTACTTGAAGGTTGGCAAGATTTTAATTTTTAAGGATATGTTCGTTGAGTATCATGATTCAAGATTACAAGACAGCGCCTTCCAGCATTTTCACGTCATCAGTGACCCAAATTGACTAAATTGATAATTTTTTGGAAATGATCCAGTGTTGCTTGACTTAAAAAGTATATTAAATCAATCAGATGAGACATTAGACAAAACCTGCATCAATTTTAACTTAAATTACTGCAGTTTTTTTTTCTAAAACCGAATTTAATAGTCATCAAGGGATACTATTGACGTCATGGTTGGATATTCGGTCCGGATGTCTCTGTCCAAGAACTGAGTTGAATTTGGGACAAACCCTTATAAATTTATTCAACAAGACGTCAGTCCTCACTTCGGGGGGTTAAATTAAAAGTGAATAATGGAGTAAATATAGCGTTTTATTGGGACTTTCAATACCAGCGCTAGCTATAGATTACCAAAAAAACACGGCTCTTAAAACTTCCTTTCTTTTTTTTACTTTGAAGAAAATTTTGTTTGATTTATTAGAAATTGTCTTCTAATATTTGTGACTACTCCTACCAAAAAATAATTCTTGAATAATGTAGAATTGCTATAAGCATCGACCTTAATAAACTAGACCCCTGGTCACCTTATTTATGTGTGCATTTTTAATTACCATATTTACCATGTGGAATTTTTTTTTTGCATTTTTGATTTCCTTCTGTGCCCAACTCTCATATTTGTTGAAACAAAAATAGTCAAAGAATAAAAATATTTTTTAAATAATCTTAATTATAATCCCATTAAACAACAACACTGTGGATTCATGTTAGCTGTGTGTTTTGATTATTCCGAACAGCATTTCGAGTGATGGCTAGGTGCGCCTATACTCCCGTATTTATGATGTGTAATTTGAGTGACCTTCCGCTTTGTTTGACTTGTTATTCTTCTGGTGCTTCGTAGAATGTTTGTGTTTTGAATTGTTCGAGTGATGGTTCTTTGTTTATTTAATGCCTCGTTTGCTTTATATGAAAATAACTCAGGAACAAAAAAAATTCCAATGGTTTCTTTTATTTTTCCAAAATATGATAGAAAACAGGTTTTTTTGATATTTTTTAGTGTAGTCTTAAATTAATATTTAAACGTGAATATTAATTGAGATGTAAACAGGGAATGGTGGCTGATACGAATATAAATTCGATATTAAACGAGTTTTTTTTCTCAAGTGGCCTAATTTGAATGCAGAAATTAATAATCAGGGGTGGATTTATGCAGATACAGAACAAGTGGAGCCTTCAATGCGTGTTACTTAATTTGATGAATATCTTGTCTTAGATAGTTTCGTTTTCGAAATAATCTGCCGAATATTTTACACTTGTTTTAAGGTAAACGGTGCGAGAAATTCATTGTCTCATTATGTTTGAGACACAAAAATGCATAATTCTAGACAAAATTACATTTCAATAGAAAATATTCAGAATTTATAATTTAATCGTCATCGTTATTTTCAAAATAAAAATTAATATTAGGTTGTTTGTATATTATGCGCTGCTAAACCGCTCATAGGATTGCAATAGAACTTTGATAGCTTATTGCTTGCACTAACGTTTTGGGCACAGTAAAAATAAACTTGTAGTAGGTGGCGCGCGTATCGCAACTAAAATCTATTTGAAAGACCATTAAAATAAAAGGCACGACTGGGTCGCAACGTACTTGCCACTATGTGCTAATCCTTTTTGAGTGCAGGCGTCTTTTTAAAAAAATATTTAATTTTAATGTTTTTTTGACTTGCAACTTCTTAAGAGTCGTTGGGATTTGAAGCTCGATGAAACGAAAATGCGTCACGACAAAGAGACAAACACATAACTATAAAAGGATACGTAGGCTCACATATTAAGTGAACGACGAAGTTTGCTTTTATTTGACTACTGGCTAGAGTCAATATAAATTTTTTAAATTAATCAAAGAAATTTATACAAAACCCAAAATTACTATTCATAAAGTTTTTTTAGAAAAAATGTTGTAAGCCACTTGATTTCTTTTTCTGTTTTCTATGTTTTTTTCAAAAACATGTTTTTTTTTTGAAAAATTTTTCGAAAACATATTTAAAAAATTCTTTAATTATGCCAATTTGAAGAAATCTATAGTTTATACTAGGAAACAAATTTAAAAAAATCTATCGATTCATTTTCAAAATATTCAAAAAATAAAAAAAGTTTTTGAAAAATATTAAGAATTCAAAAAATTGTTTTTGAAAATACAGGCAATATTATTTAAATCATAAAACACTACCTATTTTGAAAATTTCAAAAAAAACCGTCAAATAGTTAAGGAGAAAGTCTGGTTTTAAATAACCGGTCATATAAGAGGTACCGTTATAAAAAATTTCCTGAAAAATCAATTCAAACCAAAAAATAGGCTGTAGGAATCAATACGGACAGACAGACAGATAGACAGACGGACAGAATTTTCTGACCCACTTTCGAATTTCCTATTATCGTAATGTCATGTTTTATTCTTAGATTTTTTTTACGAATGCATAACTTTCCTTAAGTTAAGGCATCTGTTAAAAAAGTGCATATTTTCTTGAACTTAAAAAAATTAATGGCATTTTCTCATACAGCTTAAATGATTTTGGATAAACTTTTCCTTATTTTGATTCAATTTTCGAAATAGCAATAACTTGGCAGTGGCTTGAATAATTTTGTCGAAATTGACCTACATGTCGAAGTGCATACAAATAAGGATAAATTACCTGTTCTACGAGAAAAATGCGTTTTTTGAATTAGTTCTGAACATAAGTGAAAGACAACTTCCAGAAGTTTTGTGTACTTCAAATAATTTACACTAATTAGAGTTTCTATTTTAAGGGTTATAACTAAGATTTGCATGCGTTCAACTGAGTTGTATACAGTTTTTCGATATCTTTTTATCTTATCTAACTTTATAACTTATTTTGTTACCTCTATCTGTCGATATTGAACACAATTATGCCAAAAATCTGATATCATTAGTTAATCGATGATGTTAGCACGTTTATTGCTATTTTTTATTTGTTTATTTCATGTTTATAAATACAAAAATATTTTCCCACAAACTTAACAACTGACTTATTTTTTTTATATTCAAACAAAAACGATGTCTGACATATAAGTGATAAATAATAGTTTATTTTTCTGGCAAACGGGTAAAAAAATTGATAAAAAATAGTGGAATATTCTTTTGTGCATAGGATTTTTTTTAGTTTTAAACTTTTTTTTAGAAAAACAATATTTTGTAAAATGCTCGGTGAATTGTTATTTAATTTTAATGAAAGTCTTGTTTTGAAAACTGTTTTTTGAATGCTGCTGTTAAAATGTTGTTAAAAAAATATGTTTTTATAAAAAATTGTGCCCCTTCGATTTTGATAAAAACAAAAAAACATAGTTATTCCCTTTTCTTTAAACTATTAACATGAAGTAAGTTTCCACAGAATATTATTTTAAATACCTGCTTTATTCAAACAGTCAAAATAAAATATACAAATCTTAAACGAACCTTAAAATGCACTCACATTTTATTTCATATTTCGTTTGCTCATTAGAGCAAATACGTGCTAGTGCAACCCGTTACCGTGAAATAAGGTAGATGCGGTAATAAAGTCGATTCGGACTCAATCGACGTAGTTTGAAATAAGACCCATTTTACGTTTTCTACATTATTTCCTAAATTTAAAGAAATTATGTCGGAGACAAAAATTGCAATAAAAGCAAAATAGCTGAGCATAAGGCCCTGCCAAGAAAATGTTGATATATTTCCCACCACGGAAAATGTCAGTATTAAGTAGGTATATGGTGGTGTGCTGCTCCCCTGCAACCCCCCTTCTTGGGCTTACTATAGGATTTGGAGTCGGTGTAAGGTTAGCTATATGCAGTTTCTTTTGGATTTAAAAAATCTACATATAAAGAGTGTTTTTTTCAGACGTATAGACTTTGAAATGGAGTAAAACAAAGATAATTTTTTTTAAATTAACATGAAATTTACTTTATTCGAAAGATAATCTTCTGGCATTATAATTTAAATATGATTTCTGGCATATGACCGCCACAGCTGGTTCGGACGTAGTCTAGTTTGAGGATCCAATTTTGGATTACTTTTTTCAACATTTGTGGCTCTATATCGCCAATAACGCGGCGAATGTTGTCCTCCAAGTGGTAAATCGTTTCGGGCTTATCGGCGTATACTAGCGACTTCACATATCCCCACTGAAAATAGTCAAGCGGCGTTTAATCGCACGATCTTCGAGGGCAATTCACGCGTCCGTTACGTGAAACTATGCGGTTACAAAACGTTTCCTTCAATAAATCAATTGTGACATGTTGCGCCGTCTAGTTGAAACCACAGCTTCTGCACACCATGGTTGTTCAATTGATGAACGAAAACGTCAATAATCATGGCTCTATAGCGGCCTCCATTGACTTTAACGTTCTGGCCAGCATCGTTTCTCAAGAAGTACTTACTTACTTACTTACTACTTAGGTGGCGCTACAGTTCGGGACGAACCTGGGCCTCAACCAACATGCCTCTCCAGCCAACTCGGTCTTTGGCTAGCTGCCTCCAGTTTTGCACTCCAAGTTGGTTGAGGTCGTCCTCCACTTGAGCGCGCCACCTAAGGCGAGGTCTTCCTTGACTGCGTCTACCCTCTGGGATGGAATCGAAGATCCTGCGAGCCGGAGCATTGTTGTCCATTCGCTCTACATGACCTAGCCATCTTAAACGTGATATGCGTATTTTTTTGACCAGGTCAATGTCGCTGTACAGCTCGTATAGTTCTTGGTTGAACCTTCTCCTCCAAAGCCCGTTAACGCAGATAGGGCCAAAAATCTTCCGAAGAATCTTACGCTCGAAACGACTAAGGATATCTTCATCCGCTTTAGATAGAGTCCATGCCTCGGCGCCATAGAGCAGGACTGGGATGATTAGGGTCTTATACAGAGTCTCCTTTGTCTTTCGAGAGAGGGCTTTGCTACTCAATTGCCTTCCTAGCCCATAGAAACAGCGATTGGCAAGAGTAATTCTTCGCTTTATTTCTGACGAGATGTTGTTGTCAGATGTTATAGCGGATCCGAGGTACACAAAGTCGCTAACTACCTCAAAGTTGTACCTGTCTATTGTGATGTTTTGTCCAATCCGCCGGTGTTGTGTGTCCTTTTTTGTGGACAGCAGGTACTTCGTTTTGGCCTCATTGACTGCTAGTCCCATCTTAGCCGCTTCAGCTTCAATGCTAGCAAACGTTCCAGTGACAGCTCGCCGAGTTCTGCCAATGATGTCTATATCGTCAGCGTATGCTAGCAATTGCACAGACTTGAAAAAAAATTGTCCCACTACAATTGACTTGCGAGTTTCTTATAATTTTTTCAAGTATTAAGTTGAAGAAATCGCACGATAGCGCATCACCTTGTCGGAATCCTTTTTTGACGTCAAAAGCTTCTGTGAGGTCAGAACCAACCTTGACGGAGCAGCGAGAGTTCTCCATCGTCATCCTGCACAGTCGGACGAGTTTTGTGGGAATGCCAAAACCTGACATGGCTCTGTATAGCTCGTCTCTATAAATGCAATCGTACGCGGCCTTAAAATCGATAAAGAGGTGGTGGGTATCGATTTGGAATTCTTGGGTGGTTTCCAGGATCTGCCGTAGCGTTAACATTTGATCGATTGTGGACTTTCCTGGTCTGAAACCACAAACGACGAAAGGTTTCAGGCGTTCACATAGTACGGCAGAGAGGATCTTGTAGGCGATATTCAGGAGACTTATTCCTCTATAGTTGGCGCAGTTTAGAGGGTCTCCTTTCTTGTGGATCGGGCAAACGATGCTGAGGTTCCATTCATCAGGCATACTTTCTTCTGACCAAACTTTAGAGATGAGTTGGTGTATGCACTCCACCAGGTCATCTCCGGCCGCTTTAAAAAGTTCGGCGGGTAATCCGTCGGGTCCAGCAGCTTTGTTGTTTTTGAGTTTAGATATTGCTATCCTTACTTCATTTTGGTCAGGTGGACGGAAGTTTTGTCTGTCATCATCCATGTTGAATGGTTCATTCTGCCTGACAGCGGGATTTTGGCCTTCATCGCCGTTTAACAGTCTGCAGAAATGGTCCTTCCATGTACTCAGCACCGACTGTGACTCTACTACGAGGTTTCCATTCCTATCTCTACAGGCTTCTGTGCGGGATTTTTTTCCTTGGCATGTTCTTTTTACCTGTTGGTAAAACTTCCGCACGTTGTTCCTGGAGTAGCATCTCTCAATATCTTCGATCGCGCGTTTCTCATGCTCTCTTTTTTTCTTTTGGAGAAGCCGGTGTTCTTCCCGTCTTTTCTGCTCGTAAAGCTCGCGAGCAGCTCTCGTCTTTCTTTGCAGCGTCGCTTTATATGCCTCTTGTTTGGCTGCATGGGCCTGCCTGCATTCGTCATCAAACCAGAGGTTTCGTGGTGGTGGTCTGGTGAAACCTAGCACATCAGTTGCGGCATCTCTGATGGCTTGTTGGCAGTGTTGCCACTGATCTTCGACACTTGATGCTGGCGGTACTGGATTTAAGAAGATTCTCAAGAAGTACGGACCAATTATTCCACCAACCCAAGAAGGACACCAAACAGTCAGTTTTTGTGGATGCCACGGTTTCCCAACATACACTTGACAATTATCATCACTCCAAATACGCCAATTTTTGTTTATTGATGGATCCATTTAACCAAAAGTAAGCTTCATCGCTAAACAAAATTCGCTTACGCAAATTGGGATCAACAGCAATATTGTTTTAGACCCATTCACCGAATCTACGTATTGCTAGATGATCCTGTGGCTCCAATTCTTGCACGAGTTGGATTTTGTAAGCACGCAAACCAAGACTTTTCCCCAAAATCTTCCATAAAATTGATGGACACATATCCAATTCCTGTACACGATGGCAGATAGACTGATTCGGGTCTTCCTCTACGCTACGCTCTACAGCAGCAATGACTTCTTCTGTACTCACTGTAACTGTACGACGTCTCTGTGCATGCGTATTATCATTTAAAGTAAACGTGGTGCGAAAACGTTCCATACTTAATCGAATTAATTGCTCTGATGGACGATTATGTTGACCGTAAAATGGACGTAGAGCGCGATGCAGATTTCGAACAGAACCATGATTTTCAAGATAAATGCACAATTAAGAAGGGTTGTTCAGGCGTTAGTCTATTCATGTTGAAATGCCAAACCAATCTAAAAATAAATCACTTGACAGCTGACAAAATGGCCGCCAGTTAAAATAGTGTTGCCAACTTAAAGTACTATACCTCTAAAAAAACACCCTTTTCTATGTCAATCTCGCTTTAATGAGTTTTTAGAAAACCGATAACTTTTTCGTCATCTACATATTTATTTATATTTAAGGCAGGGTAAAACCTGTTCATTTACTGGACTCGATCTCGGAGCAGGCCTACTGCGAAACACCGAGCCAAGTGTATTCTAATATTTTAGTAATTTTTAAAATAAGAATCACCTTTTTCTCAGAAATGGTGAATCATAGGGAAAAAAAAGTGTCAGGGTACTTTTAAAAGATAATTGCATGATCTACATTTTTGTCTCAGCTATTTTTATCATAAAACTAACCATTTCGCAAAAAACCCGAAAAACCCATTTTTTCTGATTTTTGACCTTGCATATAATTTCTTGCACACATGAGATAAAGGTAATAGACACCTTGTTTTGATAGCAAATAGTCCTTCTTATTCTGAAAGAACTTCAGAACTAAGTAAGGAAATTTGTGTGGTCCAAAGACCAATTCTTTGTTGGTTTAATAGCCCGACCTTAGAATAACAAATCAATATTTTGTTGCTGTCATTTTTGCCACCAAAATTCGATCATTACAAATTTCAACAAAAAGTTAACCAGATATTAACTGTCAGAAAACGAATTACAAACGTGTCTAAAAATTCCAACTCCTCTTCGATTCCCTGCTTTCCACTAACCCTTAAGGGTATTGAATCTAAAATCTTAAATAAATCGAATAGAACATGCTTAGAAGTTTCTATCAAAATACCAAAACTAGTATCTTAAAGTCTTATTAGGCACTAAATATTCTACTATCATCTAGATATTAAGCCCACCAAACTTTAAATTAACATACAAATCGATAGCCAGTCCAGTACCAATTTCTTCCGCCTTCAGTCCCCTTCATTCAAAAACACCTTTTTATTCACTCAACGTCAACACATTTTTCAGATTAAAATATAAGTGGTTCACTATAAGTATCTTTGATTGCTGGTCTAATGTCAAATAAATTGAAAAAACGATATCAATTCATTTGGTAACGTAAAAATAAACTTTCACGCGATCAAAGGTGTAGTTGATAATTTGATTGCGAGTAATCAATCAGCTGTAGTCTGGTTGACCGATAGATTAAACTTTTAAATCAAAAAACTCCAAGTTACTGGGGAAGCGCGTAGTTATCAATATTTTGGTTCAGCAAAATGACATTCACATTCGACTCTTATCAATATCGATGGATTAATAATAAGTTGTCGGAAAGTGTTTTTGATTTACAGCCTTTTTGTCATCAGAATCTTTTAGTTGTGTCTTGAGTACAGAGAAGGATTAAGTGCAGCACATATTAAAAAAAATCATTTATTATAAAAGTTTCTTGAAGTGTTTTAAATATTTTAAATACCGAAGTGGATTGTTTGTTATTCATCATGCAAACAACAGATTATTATTTTGAAGGTAAATCAGTAAAATTTTGTCTTACAGAAAAAATATCTTTTTTCTTTTAAACCATTTTTTTTATTTTTTAATGGGCGTGTCTATAAATTTGGATAAACTTTAGGATTAAAAAGTTTAAATTACTAAATTTAAATCGATAGATAAAACCAGAATTGCATAGTGACTAAAAAAATAGAAACCTTGTAAATCAAATTCAAAGATAAGAAGAAGTAGGTCACGACGTTTATCTCACTATTGCTGTCAAATTTGAATTACAGCGTGATTTAGTTGAGATAATATTAGAACAATAATAAACTCATTTATCATTTTCAAAAATAACTAAAAATTATGAACAGTTGTTTTCGAACAAGGAAACTCAATCTCTTTTCGAAAATTGTACTCAATTTTGATAATTAGAATTTCATTTACATTCGAGTTACTAATTTTGCTATTCTTCTCTTATTTCAGAAACGCAAAAAATGCATGGCGTCAAACGGGTGATCGTCTTCTGCATCCTTATTGTAATCCTTCCAACAATTCTCATCATAATTCCACTTTATCTGAGAAAATCAGTCTTCGCTGACGTCATCTATCCAGTTGCTGAATCGGATATCATTGAAATTCGCGATGGAATTTCATCGATCTTCTGCCAGCAACACACTTTACAGATGAGTACACATTTCAATGCCTTCCAGTTGCACAGTAAACCGGAGATTTCAACAAATCGCAAGCACATTCGATTGAAAAAGTCCATGACTCTGCCGGATGATACTCTCGAATATTGGGGTTTCTATCTTCTCAAAGGAGCCAAAGTTTATCTGCGGTTTTGTTCACGTTATGATGGTTCTCGGATTCTAGTTGTTCGAGGTGAGAAAACACTCAAAACCTGCGGAGTACTTGAGCACAACAAAAACAAAGTTGGTACGAATCTGGCTCATGGTCATGAGCAGGTTCGGGTGTTTTTCGAGGACACTCTAGAAATCAAAAATGTATCACATCCGAATATGGACGAATTAGAAAATCACGGAGGTGAAATCACTGATGATGAGTTCGATACCACCTCTACCACCACTACAACAACATCAGCTCCTCCAACCATCACTACAACTTACCGAACAAGAAGTAAAAAGCTAAGAAAACCCATCACTAAAAACAAGACTGAAGACATAGAATCCGAGGAGCAGGTAACAGGTCCTCCCCGTATGCGACGACATCACGAAATCGAATTCCAGAAACGTCACGAAGCTGAATATGAACGCAAGAAGCAGGAAGTTTACGATCAGTTGTACAATCACCGGCAAAAGCGTGATCATGTCTACGATCGAAAATACGTTCATGGAGGTAATGCTGTAAACTATACCGACAATGAATCGAATTCGATATCGAGTTTCGAAAACAGCTTATTCGACTGCTACAATGGAAATATCCTTCTTGCCGAGGGATTCCCTCCATCGGCATTATGTACAAGTGTCCACTTTCTCGAGACCGGTTCCCATCGAATGATGTCAAAGCATGAAATCACAGAAGATGGATACTACTATTACATTTTCTACAGTGACAACGATTTAGTACGAAATGACATTCATGCGATATTTGACATTTACAAACCAACCTTCCAATACTCCAATTCAACAGACAATTCCAATGGATGTGTGAACAGCACTAACTGCACATTTCCCATAACTTTTTTGTCCAAGGAAATTGTGGTGGTCGAAGTTCCAACACGAGATGGCATTGAACACGAAGAAGACGACATAACCTATTTGATCTCAACCTGCCATCCTAGAATGGAAGTTTATGCCATATTTCCCATTGCGGTATTGGTACTTATCTTAAGTTGTTCATTCTTATAGTAAGACCTATTTTGGAAAGGTTATAGCTAGAAGAAATTATTCACGAGACAAAGAACCTGATAAGGAAGTACAGAAAAGACTAGGTATATATATTAAGTGATATGAAGGTTGTTTTGAAAAAGTCCGTAAAAGCCTTGTTAGTTGAATATTCTAAAATTTGCCAAGAAGCTATTTGACAATATTATTGGAATTGATTAATTTTGTATTCAGAAAGCCTTGACTGAACACCTAGTGAGGCAGCAAAGACATAGATTGAAGCGTTTATGTTCAATACGAATCACGGGCATGCTTATTTTAACCTCCTGTTTCATGTGGATAGTCGTATTTGCCAATAACATGACATAACTAAAAGAGTCTGCGAATGCGCGAACATTGGGATAGTAAAGATGTAACAGGAAATAAAAGTTCACACTATTTAGACCAAAAACGAATATGAAGAACTTAGTCAGTGAAAGCGTTTGACGTTCGTGCCGTTTGGCTTAGGAAATGAAAACCGTGACCAACAGACATTTCTTAAGTCACAAACCGAATATGAGCTTTCATCTGACTTCGCAAGGTACATTCGTGCAGTTCGCCTCAGTAAATGATCATCGGGTTGTATATCGAAGAATCGATAAAATCGGGTCTTTGGTCACGGCTGCCTCAAAGCTTCAAGTCTCTCATATAATCTCTACTCAAAACGTTGTTTATTAAATTAAAATTTCATGTTTTTAACAATCGTAGATAAGTTAATTGAAAACTGTTTTAACATTACAATTCATTAATCAACATAAAACATAGAAGCAAAAATAAAATAAATAAAAGAAAACATAAAAGATTTAAAAGAAAATGTACAATAAACTGATCTTCCGAGCTCACAGGCAGTTTAATATCAAAATGTAATAGATTTTTAAAGTTTTGTAAATATAAACCTATAAACAAAATGGTGCATATCAATATGATATCAAAGTTACTATACAATTGTATAACCATCCAAGTAGTTGTTTGAAATGTTACAAAATATTGTTTATATTTTTTATAAGTTTTTATATGAATACAAGAAACATTACAATAACAAAGGCAATGTCAAAAGCAATTACTTAATATTTTTTTTTAAATAAAATAACAGTTAGTTTGGTGCTGATGTTTATCAATATAAAAGATGTTGAATAATAATACATAATGTGCAAATGGGTAATGTTATATCTATTTTACTTAAAATTATATTATAGAGTTGTTAAACTTAAGAGTAATAAAAAAAAAATATGTATAACTCTGTTGATAATACAATAATAAACAATCGTTTTCTAATTTAAATATTTTTTCTGTTGAATTAGACACTCAAATATTGTGTGAATTTTATATTAGGATTTTTAAGAAAAAATAAATTTAAAATTTATAAATAAATTGATATATATTTTTAATGGTGTATTATTTTTGAGGATTTTTTATATTAAAGTTATCAAATGTTTATGGTCAAATATCAAATATCTGCCTAACATAAATTTAAAGTAAAAGACGCGACAGAATAAAATGTTCACTTCTCAATCTGATGGCAGTCAGTCAGTGGTTGAGTTTTTAATTTCAGTAGGTATTCAAGGAGTAAAATCACCAACTGGCACCATTTGCAAAAATTAAGCTGTCACAGAAGCCCTGTATTGACAATTTATGTTGGACAGAGAGAACATAGATTATTATTATTATTATTTGAATGATTTAAAAAAATAAAAATTATTTTTAAACCGTCAGTTACAGTAGCGGGTTCGATATGACATATTCTGTTAAGCCTATGGTTAGAAGAAGAGTGCCAAGATGAAATAGCTATACATTTTCCGGTAAAATCAGTTTTTTTTTTTTTTTTAATGGTGGAATAAAATTTATAATATGTACGGAAGTCCCTGAAAATTAATACAAATTGTGTCGTCATCTTAAATTACAGATCTGTCAAATAGTTTCGTTAAGGCAGCCATTTTATATAGAGGTCGAAAAAAGAAAATTTCGAGTGTTCATTAAACATTATTTTTTGAGAGAAAAAACTATCACACAAACCAAAAAAAAAACTTGACAAATATTATGGGGACTATTTTTTTTATATATAATTAACGCACGCACAAGGGAAGGGACTATTTGGTTCCCTTTTAATGTAGAGCACATTGCGCGGGAATTAGGAATATAGGGAGGTGAAAGATAGGAGGTGTCGATTAAAATTGGTTTTGAATGCTTGCAGATCAAAATGGCAAGGGAAAATCTCGCCGGGTAAACTATTCCAAATTCGTGTTGTTCGGCTGAAAAAAAATCTCTATACTTCCGGGTACGTCTGAAATTGGGTTCAAGGGTGAACTGATGACCATTCCTTGCGAGACGAGTATTACGTATATTATTATTAATAGTATTCACCATCGATTGGAAGCATTTACCAGTAGTTTACTCAATTTCGGTGCGGTCGTTCAACCATAAGTGCGTCGAACGTTCTGGTCGCCCGATTGAGGTCACCACACAAGAAATTGTCGACAAAATCAATGAACGATCGTGTAGTAAAGGTGCGGGAGCTTCAAGAAGCCACAGGCTTATCACGTGGCTCAGTGATTTCGATTTTACATAAGTATTTGGCAATTGATTTAATAAATATTGATAACTAAACACATAACATTTTAAAATTATATTTATCTTCTCTATATATAAAAAAAAAATTCAATTTTGTGTGTGACCCAATATCTCTAGAGTCCGGCTGGGTGGATTTTTATAATTTTTTTTAAAATAAAAGGGCACCACTTGTAGATGGTTTAGAAAAAAAAAATTAAAATCCGTCCTCGGAAGTCGAAGTTTTTTTTTGCCATTTTTTACAACCTGATACCAAACAAGGTTTTTCGTTAAGGTTTCGTTCCCATTGAAATTTAAATGACTTGACCGATTTGTGTGTTTTAACTTGGTTAGCTGGTACCCTGGTAGTTTTTTAACTGGGTGCGATTAATAGTGCTGTTGTTAGGATCATGTCAATGACATAAATTGCGATTGTTCTATCAAAGTCAAAGTTTGTTTAGAATTCATATCAAAATTCTAAATTCAAACATTTTCGATTGCGAAATCCGTATTTTATTAGGTATGTACGTTGATTTTTTTTATATGTATTTCTTTCTTTCTTTCCAAAATGAAATCGTGACAATCCCAACAAAGTCTAACAATGACGCATTAGCCAAGATTTTTGACATAACAATGATAATCAACGATAGTTAATAAAAGAACGCCCTTATAGGATTGTTTTTTATTTCGATTAATGAACTGAATATTTTTTTATTGCAAATTAAATCAGCCACAGCAACGCGTGGCCGGGTCTGCTAGTAATTTATAAAATTTTATTTTATTGCTTATATATGAGAATTAAAAATGAAAAAGCTTTCAGCAAGACGGGCGCCGCGTTTACTCACACATTCACTTGACAACTTCAAAGATGTGTTTCGCGATGTTCCAGAAAAATTGACTGAGTTTGTGCGCTCCCGTTTCGTAACCGTGGAACCTGTGTTCAATACAACACACAAAAAATTTAGGAACAGTCAAAACAATGGAATAGAAGCCAAAGAAGGTCAAGGTGCGTTTATCAGCAAACAAGGTCATGGCGACAGTTTCTAGGAATGTTCGCGGTTTTATTTATATTGATTACTTTGAAAAGGAGAAAACGATCACCGCATATTACGCAGAGCTGCTGGATCTATTTGAAGCCAATATGAAGCAAAAACGGCCGCATTTGGCGAAGAAAAAAGTTTTTTCTTCACTAGGACAGCGCACCGGCGCAAATGTCCGCGTCGCAACAGCAAAATTGAATGAGTTAGGCTAAGAACTCTTCCCTCATCGAGCACTACCCCAGTTCCCCAGCACCCTTCGATTATTTACACTTGTTTACAAACATGAAGAAATGGCTCGGAGGTAAGAGTTATGGGTTTTGGGTCGAATGAAGAGGTCGTCTCTGAAACAAATGCTTATTTTGAGGGGCTCGTTGGAGAACATCAAACAATTGGAGAAACGTTGGATGAAATCTATCGAGAGACTGTTTGTTTAATAATAAAATGAATTTCATGCCGAAAAGAGTGTTCCTTAACCGTTTTAGGAACTTATTAAACCACCCTCGTATTTAGTGCCTAAAGGAATAATTTTTTGTTCAAGGCGTGTTATGGCATATGTCTTAATTTATAATAAAACCATGTCATGTTATTCTTCTAACTATTGCTTGTTTTTTTTTTTTTGTTGGTACGTGCGACACATTCTTGTCCAGTTTTTTATCTGTAATAAAGCATATAATTTGGCCTTAAGTGCAAGTAAGAATTGGAGGCAATTTGGCAAAAATATGGACAAAATCACCCCAAATGGGGCCTAAGACCTTTGACGGATTAAGAGGAACAATTTTATGTTTTTATTATAATACTTTTAGTATACCAAAATCTCATGTAAATAAAATAAACCAGTTTCAATTAAAAATATATATTATATATATTTTGAGTTGATACTTCTGTTTTGGTTCCTCAACAATGTCAAAGAGAATTTAAAAGGAAATCATAAAATTTGTTCATAAGACCTTTCATTAATTCATTCTACACGTCTTACCGATTTATTCAAAAAGATATTTTTATAATGACAAGGAAGAGTCTCGTTAGCCGTTTAGTACCTCGTTTTAAGAGTTATAACTACTCTAACAACTATGGATTTTTTGACACCAAATTTTTATGGAGGGGATGTAGCTCAGTGGTAGAGCGTTCGCTTTGCATGTGAAAGGCCCCGGGTTCGATCCCCGGCATCTCCAGTTTTTTTGTTATTTTTCTTAAATAATTTAAAATACAAATTTATTATTAACATATCAACTAAAAGGAACAAATAGTAAATTGTTCAACCAAACCGTATAAAAATACTTTTTAATTTTGGTGGGAGCAAAATGTCCATTTATTTAGCTTAATACAAGCTTCACATCCTAAACTAATTTAATACTATGAAACTTACGGCAAACTTAAGCTAATAGATTAAGAGGATGATTCCGGAGAAGGGATTTTAGGCAGGGATGTTGAGGTTCGAATTAATCCTCTGGAGCATTCGAGTTATAGGTTCGTTGAAGTCATAAGAGGCAAGTGTCGAGTTGGCCTTAAACATGATACTATCGATATGTGCCAAGAAGTTGAACTCTCGTTCACATAATAAGCCAAGGTCAGGAATCGAATCTACATTTTAGATATGGGTTGATTATAAAAAAGGTAGATACGTGGAGAAGATTCTATAGGTTAACGTGAAAAAGTGATTGACTAGCATTGGGCAATATTTAGCTCTATGCAGTTATTGAGACACCAGAAAGAGAAACTATCGAGATTTTGTGGAATGGGGGAAGAGTCAAGCGTGGAAGAAATAGTCTTGAAAAACTTCGTATCATCAGCGTAGAGTAAAATATGGGAATGTTTGATGACCATTTCAATATCGTTCAGAGTAAGGATAACAAGCAGAGGACCTAAGTGGCTGCCTTGGGGGACCCTGGAGGAAGCTACAAATGGATTTGAGGGTGTAGATCTGAAAGGAACATGGTAGTATTTGTAGTATGTATATAGTATCCATTTTATAAGGATAATTTCAAAGCCGAGTGAGGAAAGTTTGAAAAGTACAAGTCTATGGGCAATTTTATCAAATACCTTGCTAAAGTCAGTAGAGATAACGTCTACTTCCTTTCCGTTTTTTAGGGCTAAGAGGGTATGGGATACATATTTAACAAGGTTAGTGGTAGTAGACCTGTATTTAAGAAAGTCATGTTGTCTAGGAGAACTGAGAGACTTATCTACAACGGAAAATTAAAATTTGGTACTCCAATATATTAGGGACGTGGGAAAGTTTGGGAATGGGACGATAGTTTGTAACATCGCTCTTATGACCCTTTTTGTGTATTGGAGTTTTGAAGAAGGTTTTCCATATCCGAGGGAATTCACCTTGAGGTAGCAATAGGCTGAACAATTTGGATTGGAGAGTGGGGAACAGAGGGTTAATTATCATTTTTTAAGAAAAATTGGGAGGAGACCATCACGTCCTTGGAATGTAAGTTAGAAAATTACACTTTTGGAGATAAGATGGTCTGCAGAGGTAAAGTTAAAATGTATATGAAAAATATAAATTTGAATTAACGTTTAGAACCGTACTTTTTTTGTTGATGTTTTTAAGGCTTTTGATCATCTCAAAGAAAGTTATTTGAAGGCGATAAACCTTGTGAAAATATCTTTTGATATACATTTAAGATTTAAAATGGAATACGCCATCACAGGCCTTAAATAATAATGAATTTATGAAACAAAGTATAAAATAATGTTTTTATTTTTGGTTTTTTGAACAAAAAAAAATATTGTTTTTTGGTATGCACTTTTGTAGAGTTTTATTTATTTTTATATATACAACTGATCATAAAATAAAAAAATACTCTTTTTATGATTCTAAAAAATATTGAAAATTTAGAAATGAATTAGGTATACAGAAAAATTGTTCAAATTGATGCTTGGTTGAATTTATTTGGCTACCTAAGCCTTTTCAAATATAAAATTTTATAGAAATCCAATGAGCCGTTATCAAAAAAGTCAAAAATTAAAAAAAAAACCTCGTATGAAAGTTAATATAACTATTTACTATTCAAAGCTATCTGTAGTAAATGATTTTTTTCAAGAATCTGTTTGTCCATATCGAGTTGGATTCGAGGGGACTAGACCAGCAAAATATTTCGATTTTCCTCAACTTAATTTTCAGTTAAATTATTTTATTAGGAGATGGAACATAATTTTATGTAATTTTAATAACTCGAAGGAGCACTCAAAAAATTGCCTAAAAAATAAATAGTTTTTCAAAATGTTGCCATTCTAGATTTTTAATTTCTGAATTACGCGGTAGACCCATAAAAAAACTTCAACTTCCGTGTTAAGGTTTAATTTTTGTTAGACTTTTCTTGAAAGCTATATCCCAATAATTTTTCCATGATATTCATTTCCGGTGAATTTGGCTATTATTTCAATAGGTCTACATTTTGGCTCTGAATCTAAGTTTTTGTTCTTCTTGAGGTAGGTATGTATAAGAGCTTTGTCCGGAAAAAATTCATTGCTGTCCACATTAACTACTTCAAAATAGTGAAAAAAGTGATTTGATGTTTGCAGTCATTTTTGAGCTTTTGTCATCCAAAAAGACGACCTTATTAGGAAAAGTCTCACGAAAATTGAATTAATCTTTTAATCCCAAATGTTTTTTTCTACAACATATTCATTATAGCTACAATTATCCTTTCATATTGCATTTGATTTTTCCCATATTATCAAAGGAACAAAATTTAGATATAAGATAAAACTATACATGCTCGTAATCATGTGTTACGGAGTGTGTATCTAAACTAGACTGGCTAATAATAATTAACTTTCTTAATTGTTTTAAAAATCCCTTTTTAAAAAAACGTTTAGAACTTCTTTCCATTAATCTATTACTGGTTTATACAGAAAAAAAAGTACCAGAATACTTTCGACCTCAACTAACGTTCCTGGTTTTACGTTTCCATCAAACACCAACAAACAGTTGACTCAAAACAAAAGTCAAAGAAATAACAAACCTAAAACGAGCTGTCAGAATATTACCCCAAGTTGTTGTTTGATGGAACCAGATACCAGAAACCTGACCAAGACCAGTGGTACTGCAGGCAGATGCAGAGTATATAACAGCTGCTGTTTAGAACCTACTTCATGAATAATAATTATTCACTTCCCATATGCGATTAATGTATCTTTTGCAATGCATTTGTGGTTTTGTATGCAAATGTTCTGCGCAGATTTGGTGTTTGTTTTGAATTCTCTTCTTCGCCTAGGGGTAGAATTTTTAGTCTGTCATTCTATGTTCTGTCATTCATTATTCATAAAAATACTATGGTTTTCCTGGCTCTCTTTTGTGATTAAAATCCAACAGATACAAAATGTACTCGGCTCTGCTGCGTGTGCGCTCGCTCGGATATCGTGGTGTGTATTTTCGATTTGATGGGATATGCGATGAATATAAAATTATAAAATAAAATGACACAGAACGCTGCCAGCAGCAGGAAATACATTTTTTTATATTATCTCTAGTTCTACTCGCCGCCGGCTTCAATCGAATATAGTTTTAGCAGATTACAAATAATGTGCATTTGAGAATTATTTTATAATCACTCTATAGTTCTGTAATAGTTATACCAACAGTTGAATTCAATCGGTCGTGCCTCGTGCCCGTGGGGTTTGTAACGATTTTTCTAATCGAAATTGGTTTTCGGGATAAAAAAGTATCTTTTTTTCAAAGGATTACGTGCAGTTCGTTCTTGAATTTTAAAAAAGTAATATTTTTTTTTCTATTCAAAGATACATCCATAAGTAAATTTTGTAAACCTGTTCTATCGAAATTGATTAAAATCTCATGTAACTTATTCGATGTAATGTGCGAGTATCTAATTCGTCCTTATCGATTATTCCCAATTAAACACCCAAGAGTATCTAATGGAAACCATTAAACAGATATGGGTTCATGCCGGTCGAGAAGTGTGTACCTATTACATGTCTTGCCTACCAACCTATATTTAAATTGAAATTCATAAAATTCAGACAAAGGATACATAAAAGTATCTTTCAAATACAAAAGCATCTTAAAGCTTCTTGATTCTTGAAATGTGTCAGAAAAGTAGATTAGAATAAATCACAAAAATCTTTTTGTGTCGACACGTAAAATGTGTAAAAATAAACACTCATCGGATCTGGGGCTCCCATTGCTGTAAAAAAATATGACAGATGTTCTGTTATGCTCCAATGATGGTGGGCTTGTAGATACTTTTTTTGTTGATTTGATGTGTCCATGTGTCTACAGATAAGAGTGTTCCATAGTCCAGAATGCCGGGCAAAATATTTTTTTCTTGTTTATTTTCTCAGTCTAATTACGATTTTGCAATTTTGCCCCCCGTCCCCTGCCCATCAACGTGATAAACAGTGTAAATTATTTGAATTAACAAGTGAGAGATTGTCATATAGTTTGGGTAATAAAAACATTATGCTTAATTTGTATCTAAAAGAGTGATTAAAATCAATTTGTGGATCGTGTCGTTTTTTTTTTTTTTTGCAAAATTGTGTTGTGTAAGAACTAAGAATAATGGAAGCTGCAGGTGTTTTAGGATCTGGAATTGAGAATGAGGGTTGGCTATATTGTGCTGAGTTTTTGTTCTTTATTATCAGACAGATGCAATGTGCATTACGTTGCCACAGCTTTATAAACATGACAAGGAATATGCCACACCTGAGATTCTAAGGTAACTTACCTACTTGCTTACCTGGAAAGAATAGGTAGTCCGGTAGGTAGGTATTCAAGCTATCTTCAGCAAAGAAATCATGAATCTTGTGATAGGTACATAGCAAGATAGGTAAATAAGTAGGTTTTCAAGGGTAACTACAATATGTAGACACATAGTGATAAAAGAGGAATTACCGTTTTCCGGAGTGCGAAGTAAGTAGGCATATTACCCACATCCTCCATCATATGAACCAAGTTCATTAGATTATTTTTTTTTTTAACTCAAAAGAAAATCTTAGATGGCAAGATCACTAAGGTTACAAAAATTAATACTCTAGAAGTAGCATTTCTAAGCACCCACAACAAGAAAAAAAAATAAAATTTATAAAAAAAATGCCAATTACAGCTTATTTAAAAAGGTCATATAAAAGAGTGAGAATCAACAAGAACAATTTTTGTATACAAAATTATAGAGGAACGTATTATAGGTTTAGAATAGGAATATGGAAGAATATTTGTTTTATATTTTTATAAATTAATGAAATTTTGTCATCACCTCTTTAGAGTCTTGGTTCAAGTTTATAATAAGTAGGTACGTAGGTTCACATGCATTCCTACATAAGTATGTATGTAATAACGTTTTAAATAAACATGACAATTAGGTTATTTTTTAATCTTTCCGATTTTACAGTTGGGTAGAAAAAAGTCAGGACCAGTGAGTTTCAAGTTATTGTAAAAACAGGCCAGGCACTTTATTTGAATTTGTTTATTATTCTAATAAAAAATTTTTGATAGTCGGGTAGATGTTGAAATGGAAAAAACAAGCTGTGTTGTAACTAACAAAATTCTTTTTTAATTTGATAAGCATAAACATGACATCGTTCAAATGCCGCTTTGGCTTCTTAAGGTGGCAGGGACCCTAGTGAAGTGATCCAATAAGCAATAAGCGAATAAAGTTTAAGTTTAAGAACAATAAAGACCACATGAAAAGGCTTTACAATTTTAAGCCTTAAAATATCAAATTTATGTACCGGAAGTAGGTACATAAATCATCTTTTTTCTTTACATTTTTTGGCTAAAAGTTCAGTTTGAAGTTCCACTGTCCCACCGGCGGCAGTCCGATAGTCAAAACCTAAAAATAAAAAGTTGGTTGTCTGTAAAGTCGGTTTACGGACGATAATTTTACGTGATAACGTCATAAGAAAACATTGATGGCAGCAACACCAACATACAGCCCGTTAACTCACACCCTCAAACCCTCTCGTTAAATCCACACAAACACACCCCAATATCTACATCTATTTTCTACTTTAACAAAACTCCGCCTATTTTGTATTTCTTTTTCTCTTCTTGTTCGTTTTGAGTGGAGTTTGAGTGGAATTATTGTGGGAATTTGGGCCTGTTCTTTTTCATGTTCGCCTAGTGCTCAGAATACGTTTGCGATCGATTTTGGTTGAAAAAATGGCCCACCCTCTCGTTAAATCCACACACACACACCCCATTATTACATTTACTTTCTACTTTAACAAAACTCCGCCTATTTTTGATTTTTTTTCTTATACTTTTTGAATTTGAGTGGAATTATTTTGGGAATGTTCACCTGGTGCTTGCGATTGATTTTGGTCGAAAGAACCACAGTATCGCGGTTAGCAATAGTCATGAGTCTTATCAGCATGAGTCATGCTATTTCGTACGTGTAGCCTCTTATCGACAGACAGACAAACATTTTTTGTCAATAAATATAGTGCCTAATCGCAAGTAAAAATGGGTAACAGGAGAATGGTGAGTGATAGTTTTTAATTTTTCCTATTTGACAATTGGGTAATAGGTAGAAAAATGTCAGGGCCGATGAGTTCCAAGATTTTGTAAGAACAAGTTGGACTATTTATTTAAACATTTTTTTTTTGTAACTTTATAATCGTTTTTTTTTAAAGGACGGGTAGATCTTGAAATGGAATTAAGGAAGCTGTGTGAGTGTAGGTATTAACTAAATTGTTTTTTAATTTAAAAGGCCCATGCAGGTGCCATGTCATTATGTGTGGAATATGACATCATTCAAATGCCCGCCTCGGATTCTTACGGGTGGCAGAGATTCCACATTTGAATGGCTCAAAAGGTTCGGCTAAATTTGAATGATAGCCTGAGTTGTATTCTTCTTAAAATTATCGGTCGATTTAGGTTTGTTCGCATAGACCTCATAGATTTCAGGAAACCCCACACGAAAAAGTGCAGTCGAGGCAAAACGCATTTGATGGCCAATTAACGTCACCTCTACCAGAGATAATGTTACTCTCAAATCGTTCATGAAGAATGTCAACCATGGCGTCTATTGTGCTGAAACCACAATTCGTCTAGGTTTATATGATTGAATTTGTGTCATAAAAGAAGTTGTTGGTTTCTATCAGTCTGTATAGCACTCGCCATGTACGGTGTTTGGCTTACCTCTTTTCAAAAAAGTATGGACCGATTACGCCGCCGGCGCCGGCACGAAGTCTACACCAAACGCTTACTTTTTGGCGCAAATTTGCTTGTGAACACAGCCATTCATTCAGAAATGTGCCTCGTCGCTAAACATGAGTTTTTGGAAAAATTTAGGATAATCTTCTAAAGGCTCTGAAACCAATTCAGCAAAAAAACAGCGTTGGGTATGGCCATAACGTTTCAGCTCGTAGATCAGAGATTAGCCGAAACAAACAAGCACACAGACAAAAATTTTAATAAATATTTTTTGTTGTAAGTACTGTACATAATTTCGTATATATCTTGTAAAAAGCTAAATTAAAAACATGCGCACTACAATTTCATTTATGTGTGTTAATATTTTTATCCCTGACTGTAATGCTAGTACGCCCCATTCTTCCGTTGCACTACAAAGCTTATCATTTTTAATTTCGAAATTTATTTTCGTTCTGATAAATCTTTCAATCAACTCAAACATTTTAATTGTTCCAGACATTTTCCCCTTTTGCCCCTTTCCTTATTAATTGCAATCTAAACAAGTTAAATAGATGAGTAAGCACGATGCAGACGAAACATATATTCAACTCTTTATTGCTAATAGGTTTGTACAAAGAAATTATTGTCAATTTTTGTTTTTGTCATTTTGTCCATTCTATTTCAAAGACCTGGAGACATTATTTCATCTTGCTTCTGAGCTTATAGCTATGAGGAAGTTTCCTTGTACATTTTTAATTATGATAAATGAAGATGCTTATTTGAAAAAATATAGAATTCGAGAGGCGACAATCAAAACACGACACAATCATGCTTTTAATTTCAATCTAAACAATGTTTAAGGTTATAAGATAACCATTTTTACCTTAAAAATATTTTTTGCTAGCTATGGATCAAACAATTCCTTATAAGAGAAGATTCTACAGATAAAATTTAATAATACCGTCTTTCAGACGTTTTGTTCCTCGCTCTGTTGCGCTATAAATTTCATTAGATTCGCTCTCATCTTTGGGTGAATATTCAATAAGGGTAAACGTACATAGAAACGAGTTATAAGATAGATATGTACCCTAAAAATATTTTCCAAATAAAATGGAAACTCCCTCATTCTCAAAAAAAAAATTAAAAATGTCTTATCACTTTAACCAGAAAAAATTGGCGGTCTGTTTGAGTGTTGTGTTGATAAAAACAAAATTAAGGAAAAAAGAACGGAACCCTAGAGGAACTTTGAGATTGCAAAAACAACCACTTTCAGACTTTTATCTTTATTTATTTATATCTGAAGGTAAATGGCCAATTTGCTATACAAATCTAATTCAAATATGTAGCAAACATTTAATTTCAATATTAATGTTTGCTTTTTCTTTGAAATAATTCAAGAGAAACAAAAACACTTCAGTTTTTTTAAAATCATCCACCCATTTGATTTTTGAAAAAAAAAATAAAATAATTTGTTTAACCAAACAAAAAAAAAATCTAAAATCTTCAGATTAGTTATTTCATTTGTTTATTTCTTTTAAATCAATACGTAGTTTAGTTTAACACCAATTGAAAAAAAAGTAATAAATAGTTGAACTTAAATGCCTTCCATTTTATTCTTATATTCCTCTGCTTAGTTTGTCTAGTATAGTCTGTCTATAAATACTTTTGTTTTATAATTCAATTTATAGTATGAATTTGTTTGTTCAAAATTCTAATCACGTGCTGAGTAATTTTACATAAATATCTCTTCCCATTTTAATTATTGACACGGCGCGCACGAACAAAAAAGTAGAAGAAATGTAGAAAACGAAATAATAAAAAATAGCAGATAGTAATATACAGAAGTCGGGATTCAATTATTGCTGCTAGTTATAGGTTTTTTATGATAAACAGTAGTTGAGAATGATTCAATTCAAACCTTCTTCTGATGACATTGGCCCTGTTTTTTGGTAAAACTATCCGCAGTGCAGCAGGATTTTACACATACTACAAATACAACATCCCACTACCGATAAAAGCAGAAGTTTAGTTTTGCTGCGGATAAATAGTATTTTTTACATTTTATTTAAAAAAAAAATGTTCTGTACCTTTCTGCTCTACCTGTTTATTTTTTTTTTGTTTGTAGATCAATTAATTCACAGATGGTTTTCATGGGTGTCAAATTTGACATATAAAAACCAAGCTGCTGGGGATGTGTTTTTTTTGGGAAATTCCACTGCACTACGGATAGCTTTCGCAAAAAAACACGCATATTGAAAAAATATTCAATGCTTTCAATATATTGCTTAAAAAGACGTATCTCAAAAATCTATTGAAAACCTAAGCGAATTTGTCATATTTTCTTGAAAATAGATTATGCAGTATTAAACAGGTGCGAAATATACTTTTTTAAAAAAGCTTCTACTGAAAATTAAATTTTTTTGAGGTACGATCTTTTTACTTAGGAGGGCAGTATAGGGAGCTTATAAAATTTAATAGAATATAATTTCAATATTTGTACTTAACAACGGAGACCAATGTAGGCTTGTTTTGGAAAAACAACCACAGATGGAATCTAGAGAGTAATAATCAGAAAATATTGAGAAGACACAAAAAGGCGATTAATCGGCTCAAAAATAACAAGGTTTCGGGAGCCAATGACACATCGCTGAGCTGATTAAACATGGAGGGCCAACACTACATTAGGCTAATTTAAAGTAGCCGGTTTTCTGTCCTCATCAACAGGGACTCAGACAAACGAATGTTCTGAATTGCATTCACTTCAACAAAGTAGTCAACAAGCTTACAACAATCCTTCATACAAATCGAGCAGGCGTCACCAGACCTGGGCCTGGGGCGGCACATTAATTAAGGAAAAATCAACTATACTCTGTTTAATTTATATGTTCAGTACAGGCCTCATGGAAGATAGCTTTCACATCCACACTGGTACCTGCTGGTATTTGCATGGCACTCAACTTAAGAAATTGACACTGAAATAAAGCAGAACCCCTGAGTTACATTGAAATTCTTTTTGTAATATTCCATAAGCCCACGTACATTCCACTATAACCTGTCTGCTCCTCGGCTGTGAGAATTGAGGAAATTGATCGCCAATTTGCCTCTCGTTTATTGTGTTTATTAAAAAGAAAAAAACACTGATTCAGAGTTACCATTCGTCGTTGATGGAAATTATAATAGCTTTTCTTTGGTTTTGCTATGAAGCTTTCAGAATTGAAGCTTTCTTTAAGCTTTTGGGAGCATACATTTCATAATACTCACTACGGCAATAATATGAGAACTTAGAAATGGCTTATTAAAATCCTTAATAGTATGGGGTGAAAGCAAATATCCTATCTTCCTTGTACTGAAAATATAAATTGAATATTGTGGCTCCGTCTGCGAAAAGTGTTCAAGGTAGTGGAGCATGAATTTAAAGTAGTGCAAATCTTTAACTACCTTAGATCAAAAGTAGCAGTCAATAATATTACAAAGTAGGAAAAAAGCGACCTGCTGTTAAAATCCAGCGGAACTTCGTAATCTGTCATGGCTCTTCAAGTCTAGAAATCTTACCATAACAACTAAGCTACTGATGTACAAGACTATGGTCTTTATATACTACTTATGGTCTTAATATACTACTTATGGATCCGAGACTTGGTTCCTTACTAAATGCGTTCAAGAAGAAATTCTTATAGAAAATTGTTATTCCCGTTTGCGATGGAGGACGATTCCTGAGATGATCATGAATTGTATGAAAACAACTAGGAAGCAGAATTGGTGGTCAAAATAAGGTTCGGTGGGCTGGGCACTTATTTTGTATAAGCGAAGAGGCAGCTGCTGGGACTCTTTTGACACTCTTTGTATGGTAGAACGCGGAGTTGCAGAACTTGATTATGTTTAAAGGATGGCGTAGAACAGAGTGCTACGAGCCTTCCGAAGCAAAACAGGATATCGATGGCTAGCATTCGAGATGTATGGAAGAACTTGTTAGATGATACCTGAACCCCATCCCGTTTGTTTCGGCCATGATGATGAATATGTTGGTCTTCGGGCGGAATTCACCGATGAATTACCAGTTCCAGTTCTTAGAATCTCACAAAGTTTAGTTATCTTGAAACTATAATCAATCGGGAAAAATCTTGTGATGACAATATCAAACATCGCGAGGTTTAGGGATGATGAAATAGCAGGAAAACTCTTACATCTTTTGTGATCCAAAAATGCAAAAAAAAAACTAATGCGTGATCTAATGAAGAGCTAACAAAATCCAAAGAAGCTTTAAAAGGCGGAAAGAAGGCAGGCGCAAAAACTGATGACAGGCTACACATGAACCATGAAATAACATGAGTCATGCTGATAATGCTGATAAGACTCATGCTTATAAAACTGATAAGAAAAGTGACGCACGCTGCGATACTGTGTTTCTTTCAACCAAAATCGATCGCAAGCACCAGCCGAACATGGAAAAGAACAGGCGCTAATTCCCAAAATAATTCCACTCAAATTCAAAAAGTACAAGAAGAGAAAAATAAATACAAATAGGCGGAGTTTTGTTAAAGTAGAAAGTAGATGTAATAATGGGGTGTTTGTGTGTGGATTTAACGAGAGGGTTTGTGGATGTGAGTTAACGGGCTGTATGTTGGGGTTGCTGCCATCAATGTTTTCTTATTATCGTCCGTAAGCAGACTTTACAGACAACCAATTATTTTGTTCATATTTAATTACTTGAGCTCAGAAATGGAACTATCAAAAATGTAACGGCTGCCTACGTTTTCTGAGGTTCACCCGGTCAACTCTACAGGTGTAGCCTTAAACCAAAACAGTGAAGTTGGATAGTTAAACAAGTTGAGATCATTGCAATCGACGGTTAAGAAAGAAGAAGCAGAAATACAATTGGAAAACAATCTGACATTTTTGACTCGTTCCACTATAAGCTCAGACATAAAATACAGAAATAAGGATGTTTCTAACCTTAGTGAATTTTTTTTTAAATTTTTATCATTGTTGATCTTTTTGATAGATGTCAAGCACACACGAAGTACTAGAAAAAGTTGAACTTTTTATTAAAAATTGAATACATTGCTCTCTATGGCTATCATTAGAGAATATTGTGTTGGTTAAAATGTAAGTAAAATAACAACACCGATAGAAAAGATTTTTACGGATTATTTTCGTTCCTAAGGATCAAACGTACCTAGTACCTTTTGTCAACCACAATATAATAAAGAGCCACGGCCTCAAGACATCGCCCTGCTGTACTCAGCAGGATTGATTTAGTATCCATTACATCAGAGATTTTCCGCCTATATCACGAAATAACTTACAATTTTCTTAGGGTATCATTAGAATCTTTAACCGTGCCACAAAACTTTAAAAGCTCTCAATTTTATTCCTGCACTTGCAAAATCAACTTCCCAATATCATTGCTTAATTGCAAGCTGGTATAAACATTGGGGTCAAAAGGCGCAGATCTGCACAACATACATATATTCTTCCTGCGAATTTTTATCTCCTTAACGTATGACTCCGGAATGGTTTTGAAAGAGTTCCGTCCTGATTTTTGTGGACCGCTGTTTGACAGATGTCCATCACATAAAGTTTTTTCGATTCAGTACTGTATTTCCTCCGGAAATATTGATAAAGCTATCGTAAAAAACGCATTAAAATGCACCTGACCAGAGTATTTTTTTATATACTTCACACTTGAGTTTTAGTCAATATATTTTTTTTTTTCGTCAAATAAACTATAGTCACAAATAACAAAACAGTCATGGTATGGCATTAATTAATTTTGTTGTCTCTCGTATAGTTTGCAATTGACTAAACGCTTTACTCGCGAATGCGCGAAGCCCAATCGTTGATCCAAAACGTCACAAAAAATATAACGCGGTCATTTGGATGTGGCCTATTGGAATAAGCCTATGACTATGCAAATAGTAGTCAGGCTACCGCAACAAAATAAACAAAACTTTATTTTCAATGGCACGGATGTAGGTGGGCGTATCTGGCTTTTGTTATAATTTTTAGCCTTTGTTGTGTGTCTTTACTTTCCCTCTGTACTGTATAGGGACGAAGACTTCATTATTTTAAGCAGATTTTTTTTAATTTTTTTTTGTATTAAACTGATAAGTCAGTGTTCTCTTTCACATGAAATTCTTGAGATTATTCCACTGATTTTGATTAAAGACCCAACGAAACGTTCATTTGCTCCAAACCCAACACACATCACTGGGCATGGGCAGGGAACATGGAGCAGGCAACAAAGACGGTGTATGGCTCTCGTATAAAAAAAAAAAACAGAAGCTCCACCATGTGTATTCTCATTCTCTCTGGGCAATTTGATCCGCTCCAGCTCCAATGTTGCTTTAGTGGTTCTTGTCAGTCGAGCGATATCAGTTGACATTAAATTTTCCATCCCTATGGGCACTCAGTAGATACCTTCGGCATATTGAAGCAGATCGTAATTTACCCGTGTTTTTCTTTTTCGCAATTTCTTACAAAGTTCTGAGGTTTTCGTATCGTTTTATCCGGGCGGTAGTGGTGGCAATGCAGTTCTGGAATTCCAATCAAATTTTCCGGCTTGAAAATGACACTTATGCAAAACACTTTTTATTAAAATTCAAATATTTCTAAAAATCAGAGACACTTTAAAGTTTTAATAATAATTGAGTGATTTATTTTGTTCTTAATCTTCTTTCTTGTCACTTGACTATATTAGACTCATTGGTCAATGAGTCGTTAAAGGTTTTATTAATGCCGGCATGCAGTGGGGGTGATTAAGGGAATTCAAAATACACTCATATGAAGAAGACTTGTAAAACAGAAAAAAAAACTGAAATAAATGTGCATGTTCATCAGAAATATATCGAATGCACTCTTACTTGAGCTGGACTTGAGTTGAAACTGCATCGGAGTCAAAGTTTAGTGCAAATGAATGAGGAACAGCAAAATGAGTGATAATAGCAATTTCAAAGGCTGGAATTGAATAAACCACTATGACAAAATGGTGAGTAAATTTATTTGTTAAATAATTTTTTTCTAATCTTCCTATACAAGATGCCTTATATGTCTTTATCCTTGAAAATTTATATTTCCTTTAATATATTTTTGGTTTTGAGAGTTTAATGAATATAATATGTTCGTTATATGGGATGGACTAATTACGCATGATTTTTCATAACTTTTAACAACTTTTCTGGTGTAAATTGGTTAGTTCTTGTCAATGTTCTTCTTTAATTCTAAAGCTTTTACCGTACAGACCCGGCAGTCCTGATTTTTAGCCAATCGTATCGTACTGTTGTCCATTTGGAACTTCATAAACCCCAGAAAAGATTACTTTAGTTTGGTTTTCAAGATGTCTTGTACATGATTTTGAAGCGCCATTTATCAGTCAGTCAAAAAAGTGTTGTCAATGCCATTTCTCAACAAAAGTGAAGCAAGACAAGATCACCATTCTCTAGGTCCTTAAAGTATGCCACACTCAGCAATTCTCGCAATGACGTATTTGATTATTTTCTGATTTTATATTGATCCAACATTATATCCCAAGTAAAAAGGAATATCCTGTTTTACGATAGTTAAAAAAAAAATCGCAGCGACTGGCTTTGCGTCCCTATGACCCGTGACGAGGAAGTATTATCATCGCTGGCTTGGAAATACGTTTCTCAAAACGCTGGATTTAGCGTCAGATTACTACCAGATCCCAATGGAAAAGGTAATAAGAGGGTCACCGCATTCACGACCGGTGATGAGGGCTTCGAGTTCAACAGGATGGCCTTTCTGGCTGATCAATGCTCCCGCGCATATTGAGGCCTGCATGAATGCGCTTAAGTCAACCCTTCGGTCAAGGTGATGCCGTGATATAGCTGCATGACACCATTATTCCTAGTACAACGGTGGAGAAAGCATGGAAAAGCTACGTTGGTTCCTTATAGTACAAAAGGATTCAGGGTTGACAGTCAATATCAGGAAATGTTCATTCTTCAAGCAGAAACTGGAACTCCTAGGATATAAAATCAACAAAGATGGACTAAAGCCAAGCGAACGAAAACAACGCCAATTATGGACTTCCCCACACTTAGGAAAGTTCATGAAGTCTGTCAATTTTTGGGGCTGAACGGATTTTCAGGGAATTCGTGAAGAAATATTCAATTCTGACAATTCCACCCACTGCTTTGACTCCAAAGCAGACAACGATTTTCATTGGACGACAGCACAAGATGCCGCTTTCGCAAATTGAAGCAGATGCTGAGTAATACTCGGGTACTAGCATTTTACGATCCGAAGTGGATACACGAGGATCACACTATAATGGGTCGTCCTCAGGCTGGCCGGAGGCAACTACGACATGATCTCTCTTGACCGGTGATCTACTTTAGTCAAAGCATCGATATCACTCATACGAAATAGAGATTCTGACAATTGTGGAGAGCTTTGATTATTTCAGAGTATACCTACTCGGGACGGATTTCGAAGTGGTTACCGATTGCGAAGCAATAGTGGCAACGGGCAATCAGCAAAAGAGCAAAAAGCAAAAATGTCCGACGATGATGGATAAAGTTGCAGGAGTTCTCGTTCCAGACATCAGGTAAAATGTCAGACTATATGGCTGCGTTTGCGTTTTCTGAATCTTTGCCATGGTGATGTATGTTACCTGGCCGATTAAAAGACCCTCCCGCGGATAAGGGTCGTCTACTGGTTCCCGAAAATGAGGAGCTATACGAGACTCTTAAGAGGAGCTCTTATTAATATAAAGCAATCTCAGAAAAAACAAAAGGAGCTCTCCACCATTGCAGACCTTCAAAGTACCAAGTCGGTGACCTTGTTCTCATCGAAAATGAATCTGCTGCGACCGGAGAATCTCGAAAGCTAGAGCCATGCTTCCAAGGTCCCTACGCGCCTTTACTAAGGCCCTTTCACATGACCGATATATCATTGAAGACATCCCTACGATGCAGACGAACCAACAATGCAGAGTAGCCGAATGAGGAACTGTTGTTTTTTTTTTTTTTTTTATAATTAACGCGCGCACAAGGGATTATGTGTTTCCCTTTTAATGTAGAACACACTGCGCGGGCATTACGAAGATAGGGAGGGGAGAGATAGGAGGTAGGAGGTTTGATATTTATTTTGACACTGAGAGCTATTTCACTCTTGAAATCTTGACTGAGTCAAAATCAGGAGTCGAAATGAGGCATCAGTGCCATTTTTGAAAAGAAGTTTTGGCGAGGCGCATTTTCATTTCGGCGGCTAGGTCAACAAACAAAATTGCCTAATCTGAGGCTCGGAAAACCCGCTTGTTATTATCGTTCTTACAGTTTGGTGCGGATTGTGGAGTGGTGGCATCATTGAACCATTGAGGCTGTGAACAACGTTTCGGGAACTATGGGGGTTACAGAGCCATGATAACCGATTTTTTTTTCTGAAATTGAAGGCATGAATTTGGACGATCTCTGGTTCATGAAGGATAGCGCGCCATGCCACAATCAATCTTTTGCGCACCATATTCCCAAATCGTGATATCGGCTGTCTTGGCGATGTCAATTGGCCGCCTCGGAGCTGCGATTTGAAACCATTGGACTTTTTTTTTTGGGAACCGTGAAGGACTGATGTTATGCCAACAATCCTGAAACGATTCCAGCACTTAAGGCCAATATCATCCAAGCAATCCGTGAGCTACAGTCAATTGGGTGACAGAATGCGCTACTGCGAAGCCAGCCGAGGTAGCCATTTGAACAACGTTGTGTTCCATAATTAATACGAATTTTTGCTCTTACTAATAAAGTCATGATACATGGAAAAAAAATATTTTGTTCATTTTATTGCAATTTTAAATGAAACTAGTATTTGGCCCACCCTGTATTCAAGTTCCATTTATTCATTCCCATCCTGAACAACCCTTTCACGATCACCACAATATATACATATACATATGTAGCAGTTTAGTTTTTTTAATTAATTTGGTTCGTGGGCGTTGTTTAGTAAAGACCTGATTAAAGTATCCGTTGCCGCAGTAATAGATATCTTGGTGTGTATGAGTTTTACTCATATACATATATGTTCTTCTCGTTAAAAATATTGCAACACTTTTTTTTCAAAGTTTACCTTCTTTATGTAAAATTTAAAAACTCTGGCTTTTTATTAAAAAAAAAACTCATCAGTAAATTAAAATAAACCTAAACACATAAATGTATTTCAGTTCATTAGAGATACTCTTATCATTGCATCCACAACTCGACACATTCTATGTCACAACTTTTTAGATAGCAACTGACAGCTTTTTTTTATAAACATTGGCCTAATGTATATTACCTGTTGCGGCATATATCAATTGTTTGTTTTTCAAATGTGTGGTAATTTAATTTTGAAAATGCGTGTTTTTTTCGATAACGAAGTTTAGTATCATTTCTGATCTGAAAACGTTCTGGTGTTGTTAGATAAATTGTTTGGTAGAAAAGTTTATTAAAATCCTTGAAAGAGCCGAAAAGGATTAGGATATTTTTGTGGGTAAGATAATTTTGGTTGTATTGCTTATTTTTTAAAGACTTAATTATTTGCTAGGCATACCGGTATCTTTGTAAATATTTTGTCAGATCTGACTTCAATGTTTATATATTATTTCTCAAAAGATAGCAAAATAGATATATGAATGTATTTTTTCTACTTTTCTGCTTTAAAAAAAAGTTTGAAATGTGGCAAATATCAAAATGTTGAAACTTTTCGTTCTTGAGGATCGCTTAGTTTTTTTGATTCGCATTTTGTTGGTAAATGAAAAAATAAATTATCAAAAAAAATTAAGAAGCTTTTGACAATGGATTTTTAGAAATATGATAATCTGTTGTTATTTATAATTATTAAGTGATGCATACGTGGACTTTACAAGTATCTGACGATAAGCTGTTTAGCGTTGACCTAGCTACAAAAAACAAAGTGACTATGTAAAATGGGATACCTACATAGTAATAATTGTGAGACATTAAGGCCGCTCCCTCACTTGCGGTGCGGTATCGTATCTCTCGGTTTTCTCGGTACACATTCCGTACCCGTATTTCACTAAATACATACATTTCAATGAACACCTACTGATTTGTGCGGTATGTCCGGAATCTGTACGGTAAAAAAGCGGTATACCGAGTGTCGGTATAGAGTATTGTTTCTATATTTACCGCAAGAAATTTGTGTTTGACGTCTGTCGCCTAGGCAAAAACTTGTTTTGTATAAACAAAAATATAAGAAAATATTTGTTGATACAAATTTTTTGAAAGAAAATGAGATCCGAGACTGCTTCGAATTTAAAATTTTGAATAATTCTGAGCTGAAAACTTACCAACAAGTCAGCAGATGAACTCGGTATACATTCGGTAAAGTGGTAAATACCGATTACCGCACCGACAAATGAGGGAGCGGCCTAAAATCAAATCCAGACAAATAATTCAAATCAACTTCTTCAAAAAAATCTTTTAATTTGAGATCACATCTTTGATAATTGCATTTAATTTAATTTTGACAGTTTTAAAAGAAAATGGTTAGTCACTTTCTTTTTTAATTCTTTATAACACACTGGCACATGTGAAATGTTGTTAAATATATGTATAGGAATATCTTTTAAACTTGTCTTCGACTTAAATTTTGCATATAAAATGCAAACAAAACATGGCTGCGTTAATTTAAAAACCTTTTTGGTCTTTTTTGACATTTAACTATGTCAGTGTTACCAGAATAAGGTGTTTTTGTGGTCTTTTGGAGTTGTCATTTTTGGTTGATTTTGTAAGGGATCATTAAGCGAATTCTTATCCATGAACCGAACAAGAGTACGATAACTCAGGAGATATTAGACATCTATCTCTCCCCAAAAAATATTAACAAATAACAGTAATACTGAAAATCAAGTCTTACACGTTTTTTATAGAATACAAAATCTTTTTCTTTCATGAGAAACCTGAACAGGAGCTCGATTCCCGATCTGTGAATCTGTGAAATGATATTTTTTTTTACATCTTCACGCTAAATACGATTGTAGACCTAGAGTTGGTTGTCTGTAAAGTCGATTTACGGCGATAATTTTACGTTTTAACGTCATAAGAAAACATTGATGGCAGCAACACCAACATACAGCCCGTTAACTCATACCCACAAACCCTCTCGTTAAATCCACACACACACACACCCAATGTCTACATCTACTTTCTACTTTAACAAAACTCCGCCTATTTTGTATTTCTTTTTCTCTTCTTGTTCTTTTTGAATTTGAGTGGAATTATTTTGGGAATTTGTTGATTTTGGTTAAAAAAATGACCCACAAACCCTCTCGTTAAATCCATACACACACAGCCCAATATCTACATCCACTTTCTACTTTAACAAATTTATTTTATTTTTTTATTGTGGGAATTTTCGCCATCACACGTTTTGTAAAATAACGAATTTATGAAAATTGTAGGACAGTTTTTGATAAAAAAAAAAAATTGTTTTATTTTTAGTTTTCTGATTTTTTTTTTTTAATTTTGGAATGGAGTTTTTTACAGTTTATTAATATACATGTGAAGCCGTTACCGAGAAAGAAAATAGAATTCTCCCGTAAACTTGGTTTTGATCAAATGGCCAATACCAACAACCTGCATGAACTGCATAATACTAATAACTACTGTGCCTAAATTTAATAATAAAGCTTCAAAGTTCGCAGAACAAAATTCATACCGACTTGTTTTTCCAAATTAAGAACCATATTTTGAGTCATTCGTTGAAACATTATAGCATAACAAAGAAACCTTCAATCATACATCATTTCACATAAAAGCCTCTTCCACAGGAACCGTGCAATTTTGTCGGAATAAAAAGTAACCTATTTTTCAATCGACCACCACATCTCTCTACCTACCACAGTTCATCAAAATCCGTTTAGCCATTGAGGTGGTATCGCGAAACAAACATCCAAACATACAAATATTCATTTAAAATATAAGTAGAATTTATGAAAATACTAGCTTTTACCCGCGACTTGGTCTGCTTGGAGTTGACATCAAATGATTTGTATTTAAATCAAAACCCTTTAAAGAGATTTGATTGATTTCTTGGACAGTTACCCTGCATTTGTTCGAAACAAAAGTGGCTGTGTAGGGTAGTAGTAAGGTGAATTCTGTAACTCATCCGTCATCCATCTAGAAAACTTACAAATTCGTGCATTCATTGAAGCATGGAAGCATAATAAACAAAACAATCCCTCAAGCCAAAGCCATAATGTACATCATCTCACATTTATGCCTCACAGGAACCGTCAAATTTTCCAGAATAATAAGAATCCTATTTTTCAATGCGGCACCTCGCCTATGTATCTACCTGAACAATTTCATCCAAATCCGTCAAGCTGTTTAAGCGTGATTACGGAACAAACATCCAAACATTCACATTTATATTAGTAGCATTTGTAAAAAATTCGGATGAAATACAAATTCTCTAAAACCATGAAACATGTTCCCATTAAAATAAAATTCCAGACTTCGGCACCCGAAGATTTTACACCACACGTCAAAATTTTAGGTGAGGTGAGTATGAAAGAGAGAACAATCTGAGATGATAACATGAATATAATTAGCTTTGTTCGATGTCTGCCCTGGGGCGCACTGGTGTACACTGGATTCGCACTGAGGTGTTTTATGTGACACTTTTTTCGCCCCAGTGTTTTTGCACTGTGTTCGATGTCAACCCCGAGCACGCACTGAGTGCATACTCTCATGCCCCAGGTTTTTTGTCGGTGTAAGAAATCAGTGCTGTCAAAATTCAAATCAGCTGTTGGTGCTTCGTGGTAGAAGTTTAAAACAAATTTTATTTTACAAACTTGGAGTGCAATATCTGGTAAATATAAGATATTTTGTAGACTATTTTGCAATGATTAAGTTATTTTTGTGATTTTAGATAAAATGCCGAGATATACTCTATCTGATGGAAATGGAAAAACTGTAGACTTTGTAAAGAAAATTAATACATGAATGAAATGTCAAAAAATAACAACTGTTGCACTGAGGTGTTCGATGTTAAATCAAACCCCGAGCAGAAACACAGTTTGTTGACAGCTAAACGAAATGCACTGACATTCCCCAGTGCGCACTGGGGCGGGGAACATCGAACAAACCTATTATGAGATGATTTTAATGCCCTTGTTACATCTCCATTTTCTTGTATTCAGCGAGGAAAAAATTTGTTGCTGAATGCATAGGTATGTGCGATTTGACAAATTAGGATTTCCAATTTCCAATGAGATTCGAGATTTTAGCGAGATCTCGCTTTTTAAAATCGCAAAAACGTATGGAAAATGCCGAAATTTCGTTCGACTAAAATCCAAGAATTCTTTTAAGTGGGATGGATCAGCATAATATTTTATCAGTTTTAGGAAATTTGACAAATCAAAAAGAAACATTTGCATAAATAAATAGTTAATATAAGCAATTAGAATTAGATAAACTTACCCGTTTTTCTAACAATCACACGATCCAAAATGCTTCGAGTATCGAAATCCACTCATGAATGAATAAATAAACTTTTCCAATCTACAAAGAATATATAAAAGCAGGGGAGAAAATAACACTGAATTTCACAAATAAATATAAAAGCTGGCATCGTCACTCAAGAAATATATTTTAAGAAAACAGAAAACAACACACGTTTTATCACTTTTTTACCGAAAACGAAGCAATTTTATAAATATTTCTAAGAACTATTGCGATCACAAAAACAGGACAATTCACCATCATCACACCACATTACACATTCACATATCACATTTGACATGAGAGACTAGGCTTGTTGTACTGGAATCTGGAACTAGAATTTAGGTGATTTATTAATTAATTGTGATTGGGATAAAGTTTCCAAAAAGTTTCGCGTCGGCTGTTCTGTTGTCAGAAAGATAGAAGAAGAAAAGGAGTAGCCCGTTGTTAATACTGACTGGCTGATTATTCACATGGGTGCAAATTTTGATCACAAATTAAAAATCCCAAGTAATTATAAGTAAATAACAGAGCTGGGTTTGAAAGGAGCAAACGTAAAAAAAATAGAGTGAAAGTCTTGTCATTCGCCGCTCTTTTTTGGGTATCTCGTCAATCTTTAAGGCTCACTCAAATTAACGTGATTTTATATAGCTGACAACAATATTTTAACTTAAAGCTGCAACATTTTAGTTACACGGTATCTCAAGAGTGTTCGGGTACACACACACACACACATTGGCTCGGCAAATATGGAAAAAATAAGAAAAGTGCAGAGAAATTTTGGGCCTCAATTATTTCACCATTCTGTTGGCTTTCGCCTTTTACACTAGCTCGACGAACAAGAGTTTTTTGCCAGAGTTTTTCTACATAGCTGTCTACAAACGTGGTGCTTGTAATATTTTTTCGCAATTGGGAAGAATTCTTCCATTCAAATAAAATGTCCGGAATAGGCTTGCGTTAATCAGAAAACAAGCAGCATAGGTGATAGGTTACCCTAAACCTCCACTAGAAACAGATAATTGCAACATATTATCTTATGGAGGCCCCTTATGTCTGGATTTCTCTTATTTTCCGACATAAGTTTCTCAATTTATTTCTTGATACAGTAGGAGAAATAACTGGAGAAATAAATTTGACATTTCATGAATAGCGCTCATTTTCTGTCATTTTTATTAATGTTGTTTTTATTGTTTGCGTGTTTTGCAGGCATTTATTAGCAAACAAATAAAAGAAATAGCTAAAAATAAATAATAAATTGAAAAATTTTCCCAATCGCTTCCATTTTCCCAACAAAAATAAAAATAACGCAAGATTCTTCATTTGGTGAGATCATCGTAAATAATGATAGAACCGAAAGCCTTTGTTCCTATTTGCTCTTTTCTTATATATAAATACAAAATTTAATTGTATATTGATATTTTAATAAATAAATAATAAATAAATAAATGAAATTTCATAAAATAACCTACCCACTAACTTAAGAAATATAAATTTAAAAAATAATGTCTGACATAATGACCGATATAATTATTTCTAATGAAGGCGCGACCTTAGGATTTAGTCTTTTCGCGCTGATATGCAGTTACCTCCATCCAATCATAAACGTCAGGTGATAGTTGCAAGCATGGACGTGTTATATATGGACTGCTAGTTGCCTACCTCAAGTTGGTTGCATTTTAGTTTCAGTTATTTTTGGCGACACTAGCCTTCCTCAGTACGGGAAAAAAATTAAACCTCAATTTTGACATTTCATCCAGTAATCCCAGACTTTGGCAGCAGGTTTTCCAACGTTGGCATGTTAAAATTTCCTTTTTTCTCCCCGTGTTTTTTTTAGAATATCCCACAATTAATTAATAAAAAATCCCTTTTTTCCTTCTAATGGTTTAAGCTTGTCTTAAGCACAAACCAATAAAAACAGGAAGTTGTCCACGTTATAAAAAACAAGAGGCAAAATACCAAAGATGGCGCATACTTCTATGGATGAAATTCAAAAGTGTCAGTTATGTTTTGCCGGTAAATGCGACTTTTTGAATTTTTAAAAACAGATGTCACGAGCTTCTATGTCAACATTTTAAGTAGTTATTTTTTTTTTCCTGAAGCATCGCATTCTCAATTTTGGCGAAATTTTTTTGACAATTGTTGTATGAAGATGACATTAGACTAGCAGTCCATATATAATACGTCCATGGTTGCAAGGATTCAGGATCTGCACTTAAAAAAAAGAAACGCATCCACAAGTGTGCGGGGTAAATCCTAGAACATACGGCAAACAACAACAAACCCAAACTGTAGATGATTAGGTAAGATAGTGCAATGAGTGAATGCGTACGTTCACGAACGTAACTTTTGGGTAGGTGACCTTGCTTGTGTTTGGTTTGTTTTTGTGAACGAACAAATCGAACCAGATAGGTTACCTCACAAAATTCGCAGCAAAAGAGAAACACATTCAGCTGTTCACGTGTTGAGAAAAGTATCCAGCAAATTTTAGGATACCTTTGGATTTTCTCTCTGTTTCCATATGTTCTTCAATCAGCTGGTAAACAGCTGTTTTTAACCATGCTAATTACAACAAGCAAGGTAACCTATCCGAAAGTTACGTCATTGCATATACATTTTCTATAGTACTCTCATGGTGGTAATTTTTCGTCTGGCCATCTTCCTAGTTGATTCTGAACTAACTCTAAATAGTGGAGACGAGAACCTTTACCGATATTTTACCAGTATTTAATAAACTTTTGTTTTCTGTACTTATTCTATATTCACACCAATTGGCAATTTCAGCACGCCTCATTGCGACTTGATTCAGAACTAAAAAATGATGCTCCATGATAGTACTATATGCAGTGTATATACAAAGGTTACGTTCGGGAATGTACCCAATATAATAATAATTAGAGATCATGTGGAAAGAAATGTGAACCTCCTGGAATATATAACCATTTTTGGGGGTTGAATTAAAAGTGAATCTTCTAACCTAACGACTTGACTGATTTTTATGAAATTTTGTGTATATATATTTGGTAGGTATGAGAAAAGGTCGTACATTATATTTTATACCGCTAGATGTTTATGGTGCCCATATGCAGTTTTTTATTCTATTTTCCGACGAATTTTTTGTTTTGCGCATTGTTAGATTTGGCTCCTTCTACCCCAAACACCCATTTTTAGTCGCTTTTTTTAGTATTTTTGTATGAAATGTAACAATAATTTGTTTTTAAACAGAATGAAATCATTTAAGTTTTGGCATGGATATAATATATTATTCTGAAGTGGTTTTGTGATAGGCATTAGACAGCCTTATATATATATAGTTATATATATTATTATATATTATATACAGTGAGTATAGTGTTTTATTGAGACTTCCACTAGTTATAGATTAACAATAAAACACGACTATAAATAGTTATACCCTTTAATCAAAACGCTATGCGATTGAATGTACAGTGATAAATACAGTGGTGGTCCAGTATATTGAATGTCGATGTCAGGAATGATCGATATGTACAATATTTTCAATCCGTTTATTTTTAAAAATATAATCCTACTAGTATTACAAATGTGAAAGTTAGGTCCGTCATCATCTTTGAAAGAGTATTTAACAGCCCAATGATGGACGCAAAGTACGAAACGCGCGTCGTCAATAATTAATACATTTATGTTGTTTATCTTCAAATAACTATAAAAATTGAAAATTTATATTAAACAAAATATTTAATTTTATTTAAATCTAGTTTTCATTATCTCTTTCTTAAATCTCGACAACATGGAGGCAGAAGCAAAACTTTCCTTACTATATGTATTACCGCTACAAAAGCCACTTTAATTTTTATTAAATTCACGGTTCCTGTGAAAGAAACCCGAGTGCTTTCTTAAACGGGTTTTGATAAATTTAATAAAAATCAATGAACTTGCGGGTAAAAGCAATTTTTCTTTGTTGCAAGTATTGGTTAAAACGAACCGTATCTTGATATAATAACATTCGTAATATTGATCAACCACTGTAATCAACTTTGGAATTATTTTTTATCTCCTTGCAACACTTAAACTCAAAAAAAAAACTTCGTAGTTGTTATTTTCTATATAATTATGAATTATCTTACGAAACGTTAATGTCTGGCCTGAATACCAAAAGAAAAATACAAAACCTGGATAATTTTGACGTGACAGCACATCATTTGCATACTCTCATTAGATCGACGACAAAAAATATTTAAAGAGATCATCACTTGTGTAAACATATCCCGTATATAATCTAAACGATACATGAATATTCAATTCTGACTATATAGATAAAAAAGATACTTTATTAACTTAATTAAGTAAACAAACTGTTTCAAACTTTTTTCAAATGAAATTTTACCTAACTTTTGCATTTCAAAACATTTGTTGTTCTAGCAGAATACAGAATAAATTCTTATGACTTATCTTAGTTATCTGTTAGATACTTGAGTATACAATTGGTAAAGATTTTAATTGCTTATATAAAAAATAAAATATCTTGAAGATAGAAGAAATTCATTCTTTTCTTGATCGTGGCTCCTAGGTGATTAAACGGATTGTAAGGGGTTTATAAATAAAAAAAACAATTGATTTTTGATAGAAGGTCTGTTGACCTCTAGCTACCATTTCAATTCCTAAATCGCAGTTAAATTTCTTTTTTTATTGATAAGATATTATATACTTTTTGTATCTCTTATCTCCGATTAAAATTAGAACTGCATTTCTCTGAAGTTCTTGCAATTCTGTGGCAATATATAGTCCCTATTTGGAAATAAGGTGTCACAACGCTACGTAAGTCTTGAAACTCGGGCATGAAAAGTTACGGAAACTACCTATCAGAAAAGATAAGATATCTGAACTGAACATACATTGAAACCTTTAAACTTGAAGAAAGTGAAGTGACTAGGTAGGTATGTTTTTTTTTAAAGCGTGGCATTTATTTCTATGAGTGTTCAAGATAATTATTGCTCTTCAATATTTAATGGAACGCAATGCAACTAACTAAACAACTCATTAGATTTAGTGAATTGGTTTTTATTAAAATGGGGCTAAAAGTGCCCCATTTTGACTTCAAAATGGCCTCGTGTCAAGTGTTCTTGAGTAATCGCTCGAAGCTCCAAACCAAACAACTGACTAAATTTAATCAACATTTTGTCTGCATTTTAGAACTGCAGTTTCTGAAAAAAAAGAATAACGTAAATAGTAAGATCTCGGTCGTGCAATGCAAAAAAGTGGTTGAAATTCGATATTTTATAATATCTTAGCTTAAAAACATTTTAAATGGCGCCCAACGTTTGGTTAGATACTCTTTTATCAGAATGTTGGAACCAAATGTACATATGTATGTCCAAAATTGTTTTAACAAAAAAATCTTTCTATTTCCGAATTGAATAAAAAAAATAATAAAACTCAATGAAACAATTTTTTTTTTCAGACGTCACCAAATCAAACAACTTGCTTACAAATGTAAACAAATGAAATTGTCTGCCAAATTGAATTTTATCCTGTAGAAAGGAACTCCTAGTCCTTCGTAAACAATTCAACACCAGTCGTAGAATTTGAAGCTTTTCGAATAAGATCTCTCTGTGGAAAAAAATTATGACGGCCAATGCAGATTACCGATTACTTGGACGGCCAGTTGGCGATGGTAAGATAAAGTTGGTTTTATTTTTAGGGTTCTTTTTGAACAATTTTTTTTATTCTTTAAAGGTTATCGGACTCTGACCAACCGTCGTTCTCTAGTCTGCCTAATTGTTGGCCTTGTGGTTGGATTTTGTTTTGCTGAATTGTTCCTTTTATCCACACCTCGACGTCCAGAATGGATGCCATATGTTGGGCATGAGATTGGCAATGTCAATGATCCCCATAACAGCCATGATTTGCTCGAGCAGAGCGGTCCAGAAAGGGAAATAGGATCCCATACACATTCCAATGAAAATAACTCTATAGCCAATCAGTTGTACAATGAAGTAAGGGTGCTGTGCTGGGTTATGACCCAACCGGATAATCATCAAAAGAAAGCAAGACATGTCCAACGCACATGGGGTAATCGATGTAATAAAGTGGTGTTTATGAGCTCCAAAGAAGATGCAGAATTGGGAGCTGTGGCTCTGCCAGTTAACGAAGGACGCAACAACCTTTGGGCTAAGACCAAAGAAGCCTTCAAGTATGTGTATGAGAATCATTACGATGAGGCTGATTGGTTCATGAAGGCCGATGATGACACCTATGTGATTGTTGAGAATTTACGGCACATGCTGTATCCGTATAACCCAGAGGATGCGATTTATTTTGGCTGTAAATTTAAGCCTTATGTCAAACAGGTATAACCCTTTTTGAGATATTTTATATCATTTTCTTGAAACGATTTTTTTCTAGGGTTACATGTCTGGTGGAGCTGGATATGTCTTAAGCAAAGAAGCTTTGCGATTATTTATAGAAAAAGCTCTCAGAGATCCTGCTCTATGTAGGCCTGATAATGAGGGTGCTGAAGATGTTGAAATGGGTAAATGTATGCAGAATGTTGGTGTTTTTGCTGGCGATTCACGAGATACTAATGGACGGGGGAGATTCTTCCCGTTTGTGCCGGAACATCACTTGATACCGGGACACGTCGACCCAAGTTACTGGTATTGGAAATATATTTTCTATGAAACCGATGAGGTGAGTCTTGAAAAGAAATTATATATCTAATAAATCTTTTTAGATTAGAAAATATTTTAAGGTCTAATAAGGTGAATAATTTTCTTGAAATCGTTGTTTGTTATGATCTCGACTTGTTCCACAACTTCCACTTTACTGATTCATATTAAGACTTCACCTGTGGGTTCGCGGTTTTTATTATTTTTTTTTTGATAGCACCCCGCATCCCCTACCCAAAAATCCTTTCCAGAATATTCCACCCAATCCATCAGCCGTACAAATTTCAAAGTTTTAAGTCGGTTTAAAATATGAAGCTTGTGGTAAGCTAAATAAATTGTGGCATTGCCAACATCACCAAAATTAACAAAATTCTGCTATTTTCGAGGTTTTATATTTGCTTATGTATGATTTTTTACTAGCTGGTATTCATCACATGAGGGCCACCTACTGGAATTTTATTGCACTTAGCTAATAGCACAGCTTTGGTGAAACAAAAATTATGTTTATATTATTTCTCAGTATTCAAGCAGCGCCTACTGACTTTACTTTACCAAACTTCGTATGAAACTGTTCTCCAAAATCAATTTAATCCATCAAGTTGATACGATGCAGCGCCATCTAGTGTCGAGTCATAGCAACGATTTTAGCTCATAAAACTTACATTAAAAAAGTACATGGACGTACAATTTTCATTTCAACATTTCGTATAGAAATTCATGTATTTTCAGATTTAAATGAAACAAATCTTAGCGCCATCTATTGGCAATACCTCGAACTATGATGGCAACATACTTTATGGTGTTAGATATCTTCATATTTTCCCTGTTCTTATTAGTTCATATAATTCGCCATATTTTTAATGCTCTATCAAAAATATTTGCCGGAACGACACGAGCGCCACCTACTGCAATTTTATTCCTATATGCCTATAACTTTCCCGTTTGCGTAGGCAATTAATTGCCTAATAAATATTTATCGTTTTTAGATGATATGTAGGTATGACAGTGCATACAATATGAACAAACAAACAAATATTATTTTATATATTGGGTTAATAAAACATTGTCTGTATTTATTTTCAGGGTCTCGACTGTTGTTCAGACAACGCCGTGTCCTTCCATTATGTCTCACCAAATCAAATGTACGTCCTCGATTATCTTATATACCATCTTCGGCCCTATGGTATAATTAACACACCAGATGTCCTACCTGCAAAGATCTCAAAAGCTGAATACCTAGCTCAAGGCAAACCTATAACCACTGTTAAGACTAAAAAAAAACTGTAGTTGTCTTGGAATAAATAACTACACAAAAGCATTGCAAAGACGATCACTATTATGTGTTCCCTTAGTAAAAAAAAAAATTCAAAATATTTTTTGTAAATCTTAAAAAAAATATTCAATCGACTTACACAAAATTAAAGACTAATTAAAAAAAATTTAAATGTAAAATACAAAAAAAATATTCCTTAAAACTTTCTCAGCGGGTTGATATCTTTCATTGTTTTTTTAATAAAAAAAAAAAAACTTAAATATAAAGCATAAATTATCATTTATTCAATGACATTTGTTATATAAATTAAATAAAAAACCTCCTTGTGTACTATATAAATGTACCCCTTTATCTGTAAATTAAATAAATATAATTGTTATTTATATCTCTTTACCCCCTCCAAATTTATATGCCATTTTAATAATATTACTTAAAAAATATTAAAATTAAAATTAAGCCTTATTTTAAGTTTGACTGTATATTTTCGCACTATAAATATTTTCTTTTTTTTTAATAATTTGTTATTGAATTTGTTACCTAGTGAAAATAAAAATAATTATATTATAAAAATAAGTTTCTTGTAAAGTCGTTCTGTATACCAAAGAATAAGCGAAATAAAATTATTCCAAAAGAAAAATAAAGAATTAAAAGTATCTAAATACTTATAAGTAAATAAGTCATTGATCTTAGTTTTAAGTATAATTTTTTTTTTATTTCAAAAATAAAATTAAAATTGCCACAATATTTTCTAAAAATTATAAAATAATTAAAAAATAAATATGAAAAAACAAATAATTAGTAAAATTTATTTTTATTTTGTGAAAATAAAATAATAACGACGTAATTTTGAGCTAGTCAATAGCAGATAGGAGAGGCTGAGAAAAGTCGATCAAATCGTACTTACTTAGGGGGCGCTACAGTTCAGGAAGAACCTGGGCCTCAACCAACATGCTTCTCCAGCCAGCTCGGTCTTTGTCTAGCTTCCTCCAGTTTCGCGCTTCAAGTTGGTTGAGGTCGTCCTTCACTTGAGCGCGCCACCTAAGGCAAGGTCTTCCTTGACTGCGCCTACCCTCTGGGATGGAATTGAAGATCCTGCAAGCCGGAGCATTCTCAACCATTCGCTTTACATGACCTAGCTATCTTAAGCGTGATATGCGTATTTTTTGACCAGGTCAATGTCTCTGTACAGCTCGTATAGTTTCTGCCTCCTCCTACAAAGCCCGTTAACGCAGGTAGGGCCAACAAAATTTTCGAAGAATCACGAAACGACTAAGGATTTCTTCATCCGCTTTGAGTCCACGCCTCGGTGCCATAGAGCAGGACTCGGATGATTAAGGTCTTATATAGTCCTTTGTCTTTCGAGAGAGGGTTTTGCTACTCAATTGCCTTCCTAGCCCATAGAAACAGCTATTGGCAAGAGCAATTCTTCGCTTTATTTCTGGCTTGTTAGATGTTATGGCAGATCCGAGGTAAACAAAGTCCCTAACTACCTCAAATTTGTACCTGTCTATTGTGATGTTTTGTCCAATCCGCCGGTGTTGTGTGTTCCTTTTTGTAGACAGCAGGTACTTCGTTTTGGCCTCATTGACTGCTGTCCCATCCCGCTTCAGCTTCAATGTTAGCACAGTCGGAGAAGTTTTGTGAGGATGCCAAAACCAGACATGGCTCTGTATAGCTCGTCTCTATAAATGCCGTACGCGGCCTTAAAATCGATAAAGAGGTGGTGGGTATCGATTTGAAATTCCTGGGTAGTTTCCAGGATCTGCCGTAGCGTGAAAATTTCATCGATTGGGACTTTCCTGGTCTGAAACCACACTGATAGGGGCCAATCAGGTTGCTGACGAAAGGTTTCAGGCGTTGACATAGTACGGCAGAGAGGATCTTGTAGGCGATATTCAGGAGACTTATTCCTCTACAATTGGCGCAGTTTAGAGGGTCTCCTTTCTTGTGGATCGGGCCAACGATGCTGAGGTTCCATTCATCAGGCATACTTTCTTCTTACCAAACCTTAGAGATGAGTTGGTGTATGCACTCCACCAGGTCATCTACGGCCGCTTAAAACATATCGGCGGGTAGTCCGTCAGGTCCAGCAGCTTTGTTTCTTAGTTTAGATCACTCATTTTGGTCAGGTGGACGGAAGTTTTGTCTGTCATCGTCCATGTTGAATGGTTCATTCTGCCTGACAGCGGAATTTTGGTCTTCATCGCCGTTTAACAGTCTGCAGAAATGGTCCTTCCATGTACTCAGCCCCGACTGTGACTCTACTACGAGGTTTCCATTCCTATCTCTACAGGCTTCTATGCGGTTTTTTTTTTCCTTGGCACGTTCTTTTTACCTGTTGGTAAAACTTCCGCACATTGTTCCTGGAGTAGCATCTCTCAATATCTTCGATCGCGCGCTTCTCATGCTCTCTCTTTTTCTTTTGGAGAAGCTGGTGTTCTTCCCGTCTTTTCTGCTCGAAGAGCTCGCGAGCAGCTCTCGTCTTTTTTTGCAGCGCCGTTTTATATGCCTCTTGTTTGGCTGCATGGGCCTGCCTGCATTCGTCATCGAACCAGAGGTTTCGTGGTGGTGGTCTGGTGAAACCTAGCACATCAGTTGCGGCATCTCTGATGGCTTTTTGGCAGTGTTGCCACTGGTCTTCGGCACTTGATGATGGCGGAACTGGATTTCTTGAGAGGTTACGGGATATTCGATCGGCATACTTCCTCACAGTATTATTCCGTTGTTATGGGGTTCGGGTTATTCGCATTCTTACCTTTGCTGCAACAAGGTAGTGATCCGAATTGATGTTAAGTCAAGTCATAGATCACAAAAAAAAAAATTTATTTACTTTTCTATACAAGAACACTTTTATTTTTACTTCTTAATTGATCCAATATAAGCGTAGTACTGTTACAACATTTTCCTTAAAAAACTAAAGTCTTTGAAAGTATTCAACAAACATTGAATAAATCACCAAAAATTATCCTACAATATTTACAAGTTATTTTCTGATGTTTCATTCCGCCATCTATCGATGAGTTTATTCATATCATATTTAGCTAACAACGTATCTGTCTTATAAGACACTCCAAACGGTCTCAAATGATATATCAGATAGTCCAACATATAAAATGTATCCGGATGAATGTAATGAAATGAGATCGCATGGTCCGAACAACAATTGGGACCCTTTTGAAAATTAATCACAATTAAAACAATTTTTTTAGTTATTTAGTTTAGGACTTTGCACATTTTAACTTACATCATCTGTTGCATAAAATATGTACCTCCAGTACCAATGACTTTTATCTCTGGCTATTATATGTGATTGTGGTCCAGATGGAAAGAAACGTCCTCGTTTTTCTTCATCTCTGGAATCACCAGCTGCAACACCGACATTTTGAAGGCAATAGCCCATTTCCATGTCTTCAGAGCCGCCATGATTTTGGCGGCAGATTGTTTTATTTGGATAGGCTAGTTCAACGAATCGTCGTAGGGCTTCACGACTTAGAACATAGCCAGCACCACCTGACATGTAGCCCTTGAAAAAGGCTTTTTTTAATTTCAAGTTGAGAGAGACATAGTTTCAACTTACCTGTCGAACATGTGGTCGAAATTTACAACCAAAGTATACAGGTGCATCTGTGGAGTAGGGGTGCAGGAAGGCGCGAAGATTTTCAGCTATCACATATCTGTAAGAAAAGGAAATAGTAAATTCTCATAATTTTCAGAAATTACTTTCACGGTTTTGAACTATGTAGGTCTATTTTAAACATAGTATATGTAAAATGGAGTCACCCAAGAGTTCAGTAACATAATTCCATGGTTTTCAACAAAGAAAAAAAATTGTTATTTAGAGGTTGAAAGGCTGAGAAAAAGAATTGGTCTTTCTTCAACACAATTTTACGTTACTTAATCCTGAAGTTTTATAATCGAATGGCATGAAACTCAAATTTGTATGATATGCCATTCACGAGATGCGTTTTAATATAATAAAAACAAAGATATTTTGTTTAACGCCGGGAAAATGCAACGGACACATTCTTTTCTTTATTTCTGTACAAAATACTCGGATCGATCCATTCCTCCTCGATGTCTCGTGAGCCTTGTCTCTTTTTTCAGATTTCCTTTTCAACTCTTATCCCGTGAGATGAAAGCAATTACACAGATGAATTTAGAGTATTGTCTCACATTTGACAGTTCTTCTTTCTGCTTTAAATGCTGCATGTGATGCACAGCGTTGCCGGAGAGGCACAATCTTGCCTCGTGATACAAAATAATTCAATATTTCATTTTCTTTGAATCTGCTTTTCTAAAACGAGGTTCATTTATATATGCACACATTTTTATTCCCAATTTTCTTACATCTGCCGGTGAAAATCCTTTTAAAATCGGTAGGTATAAGAATTTTGAATTGAACTTAAGAACGAAATGTGTGCCTTAAGTCCGTTTGAGAATTTTCCGACTTTTCTTTTTTTTTTAATATTTGCATAGCATCCAATTTGTTCCAGTAATTTTCAGGTATATGTATGTATAATATAGATATACATAGATATATGTATGTAAATGTACATACATAGATACAAACAAAAATTAAAAATAAAATTTCTTTGGTAATGACGCACAACTACGACATTTTTTTCTTGGCGGCAACGCTGCCCTGATGCCTGGCTTATTCGTATGATGTTCACTCCATGAAGTTAAGAAGATGAATGAAGCAACACAAGATAAAAAGAACATGAGAAAAGAGAAACGTCAAAATGAGACTATCAACCATTTGCCCGCTACGTCTGCTATTAGACGATGAAACTAGATGCATGCACCTTGTTGGAATTCTTCTTTGTTTTTTCATCACTGTCGCAAGTGCCATTACACGATGAATTTAGTTTCATGAAACAAGTTTGACAGTTCTCTTTCATTTTCCTTTTTCATAATCATTTGCAATGAATCTGCTCTTTTAACCCAAATAATATGTCCAAATTAAGTACCTTAAACCACAAAAAATTACATTCCACTTTATTTTCACTCATTTTTGTTCCTTTATTTTGAATCTTATCAGAACTTTACTCTGGGAACAACGAAACCAAGTGATAAAGCATTTAAGAAAGCGAACAAGAGAAAAGAAAAACGTCAAACAGATTCTTCGAACATGCTACCCGTGCGACACACGACAGCTTTTTTCCTGTCTCATCTTTTCGACTTTTTTCTCCCTTTTGCACTTACTATGTTCAAAGAATTCGAACAAGGTGCATGCATCTAGTTTAATCGTCTAATAGCAGACTACTCACCGGGAAATTTTTCTTGCATCTCATCGTTGCAAACTTCCTTTCTTTTTCGCAATTATGTGAGACAAGACTCACGACTCATCGTGTAATTGCAGACTTACATTACAATTAGATATTTTACTTGATGCGGCGATCTGGTTTTATTAGGTCCGCTCACATCAAAAGGCAGAAAGGAAGATGAAGATTGAAGATTTAAGTGGAATTGTGAAATATGTATGTAACGCGAATCTCATAGTAATATTCACGTTGCGCCCATACATACTTGATTCGGTTCGATACAACGGTGCGGCGTCTATACTTGAAGCAATGTTTGATGCAGCCAGATAATGCAAAAACTAAAAAGGGCGAACATTGAGAAAACCGATATTTACATGAAAAGTACTTTCTGAAGAGTAATTTTGAGCAGACAATAGACAAAACTAACAAAAAACAAAACTTTAAACACTATTTACAAAAAATGTCTTTGGCGGTCACGGAAAAAGAAAAATAATGGTATATCCCGTAATTTCATGACCAAACACGAAGTTTGGAGAGTGATGGATCTGTTCAGAATTTTGACTCTTAGAAAAAAAGCCATACGAACATTTTCATCGCTACCTTTCTCAGACTTCAGAGTAATGCCGTATTTGATTGTTGAGTCCATAAATCTTATGCCGCAAAAGTAAAAATCGAAAAATAGATTTGACCGGTTGATATTCATACCCTTCAGCTTAAAGCTGCTTCCAATTGGACTCTCCATGGAGGAATCATCTCGAAATATCCTCGGAAACATTGTTGCAAGATTTACCAAACAACTTTCCGTCTACGCTATGTGAAGTTCTTCAATAACTCACCAAAATATTATTTTTCAATTACCATATATATCGTCCAAATGAAACCGACCTTCTTCAAAACTAATCGATTCAATAAGAAAATAAGAAAAAAAAATTACAAAATTCCCTAAAAGCCTTTCCATAATCAAAACATTGCTGATGCACACCTTCTTCACACACATAACCTGCTCTATCCATATTTTGTTGCGCTACGCTAAGTCACGACAAATTGTTTATAAAACCCAAACCAAAACCAACGCCAACTCTCGTGTATGTACTTACGTATCATCATCGGCCTTGAGAAACCAATCTGCATCATTCCGATGGTGTTCCCAAATGTACTTGAATGCCTCTCGCGTCTTGAACCACAGATTTTTCCTACCCTCACCAACAGGTAACTTGATCGTTCCCAGTTCTTCGTCTTCCGCCGAACTCATGAACAACAGCTTATTACATCTTGATCCCCAGGTCTTCTTAATGTGTATAGCCCTCTTCATATGGTTAGCCGGTCCTGTTAATATCCAACACAAAACCCGTGTCTCATTGTACAATCGTGCAGCAAGTGAGTTGTTGTTTGTAGTCTTATGAGATGAAATTCCATGATCCACCATCACCAGTTGATTGGACACGATTTCAGTTAAGTCATCTTCATCCTCTTCGTATCGAGCACGTAAATTCCTTCTCCGCAATGCTATAACATCCAATGAATCATCATCACAATAACTTGGTGTCCACGATGTCATATGCAGCAACTGTGACAGGCAAAAGCCCAGAACCATGCCAAACATGAAAACTATCAGGGTCTTCATGGTGATTTGAGTTTTATAAACCTTTTCGATTTAGATACATCGACACAAATGACATTGAGAGATCGAAAACAATAAAAAAAAATCACTATATGAGCAAGCACATCGAACCAAAATTATCTCACTCAAAATAAACTCACTTTTTATCTCTTAAGAGTATCTTTTGCTAAACTAGGCCTAGATTTGGCATACTTTTCGATTGACTTTGAAACGTAAGCCTTGAAATTCAATATTTCTTAACACCTTTTGCGAGATTCGATTGATCAAACAATAATTACTGCGTTAAGTTGTAAAGTTTGTAAAACACTGAAGATCACTCAAGCTTGACTCATCATCGTCACCGGTGAGCATGATCGATGGTAGCGATCGGGCGGGAGTTATATGAACTCAACACCAAATAAACAACAACAATTTAAATTTTATACCATAAACAGGTATATTTTGTTTTTAAATGTTCATATGAACTATGATTGCCAGCCAACGAAATTAACACTCATTCGGGTTAAACATTCCCGCTGAACACTCAAAGAGATACTGAGATCTTCTTCATGAACACCATCGCTGATCTGGTGTGTTGTGGTCGTCGGCTTTGGCTGTTTTTAAGCCGGTATCTTGGATTGAGAAGCTCTTTTAGGGTTTTTTATTGTTTATATTTAATTTTTTGTTTAAGTTTTATTGTTAAAGATTCTTTTGAGAGTTAAATGCTTGACGACACGAGTTCCATTTCTAAGTTGTTTTGTGGATTGAAGAGAACTTAGTTTGTTTGAAAGCGAGAGTGACAAATATAAACTCAAATTTTATTTTTGATAGGCACTCAATTTTTTTTTTAATATTAGCGAAAGTTGAATGAAATAAATTAAAAAAAATAACGTGTATGATGGCTTAGCCTTGGAGGTTTAGAGTAAAGCAGTTAAATTAAATTGATCATTTGTGACGAACAGATTTGATGGAGTTATTTTTTTTGAGAATTTTTGTTACTGATTTTCACTCAAATTCGGAATTCTAGTCACGATGTATTGGAAAAGAAGAGAGTTAAGGTTTATTTTATGCATTTGATGAAAATCAAATCAACTATAAGTTGGCGGATGAGATACTACATTCGCTGGTTGATTATGTATGTACACATGGTTTGGAGCTTGGTGACTTAAAGCTGTTAATAAAGGATTGGATAAGACTTGTGTTTTAAACGCATTTGGTTTGCAATGTGTTGATTCTTTAATGATTCGGCGACACTGCAATGGAGTATTTAATTGCATCAAACATGGATAAGGTACCCCAGAGGGTCATACAAAGACATTATGCTGATGGGAAGTTACTGTTACAAGAAAAATAAGATAACAATCAAACACGGCATTATAATGATAAAAATATAAAACCATTACTTTGAAATTGATACATATATACGTGTTTGCTCATTTGGCATTCCATTCCCTAGAAGGAATTCTTAAATTTTATTTTATGGGCTTAAAGAAAAGCTTATTTTCTCGAAATTTACACCAATCACTTTGTTCAGGTTATATAAATTTTAACATATGGTTCCATCAAAAATATTGTTAAAATATTTGCTAGCAAATTCATTTTCATAATGTGTTTTGTGATTTTCGACTTTCTCCGTAACAGCTTATTAGATTCATAAACATTTTTAAAATAGAAAAAATCTACATTGCTAAATAAATGCTGTTTATATAATCTGGCAGGCAAGCGGCAGTACTCAGTAGTGCAGCAAATAAGGTATTAACTTGCTAATCCAGAGATCGTGGGTTCGATAATCATTTTTCTAACTCCTAGGTAGAGTCGTCTTTCGTGGCTTTTAGTCACCTAATTAGCTTTCTAATGCACCGAAAAAAATGTTGTCTATTTTTCTTATTCTTCTAACTAGTGTCGGGCATCATCCAGTTGCTTTAAGACTAAATTACAATTTTAACACAAACACAACACACAAACAGTTGATGGTATACACCCGAAAATTGATATAATTTTGTTAACGATAATGGTTACGCTCGATTTCTCCAAAGCGTTTTGACACAGTTCCACTAACGTTGTCACCATTGTATATACATTTTCTATAGTACCCTCATGAATGTCATTTGACCTCTGGCCATCTTCACGGCTGTGCAGCAACTAACTTTTAATAGTGGAGACGAGAACATTTACCGATATTTTACCAGTATTTAATACACTTTTATTATTTGTTATTATTCTTTATTCTCACCAATTATTGATTTCAGCGTCACTCTTGCGGCTTGTGCAGGAATTAAAAAAATATGCTATCTATTCTGTACTATAGGGAGTGCATACTATAAGAGTGTGACTATAAGAGTTGAAACAACATTTCTTCTTTGAAAACGCATCAGTCTCTCTCATTCGGGAGCACATAAAAGGCAGAACTCAAGCCTGTTCTCTCAACGCATGCTGGTGTACCACAAGAGTCAATCATAGGTCCAGTTTTCTTCAGTCTTTTTTATTAATGATTTACCTTCGACCCTAAGTTTTCTTAAAAAACATAGATGTAAGCTGATGATGTTCAAATTTATGTAGGACATAGGGTTGGAATGGTTATGAATGCAACTGCATGAATTATTAATATCTGATCCTATATCATTGCCTCGAGCATTTTATGTACGGCTACATATTCTGAAATTGATACCGCATTAGCGCGACATTATACCTATGTTATACCCATTTTCTGATCCATACCAACATATTTAGGAGATTTATTTGAATTGAACAGTTCTTCTCAAGTGCGAAAAGTTTAAATGTCTTGGATCTATTTACTATCAATAGTAAAGGATCTTGAGATGTCGACATTTAGCATCGCATAAGTATAGAGTTAATGAAGTGCCTGGAAAACTCCGTCATCTTCTGTGATCGAAACAGGTATGCCCCCTAAACTGAAAAGAGGGATCTATACCGCAATTGTTTGTCCAGCGCTTATATATGGTTCACAATGTTTGACAATGTACAATGTGAGGGAATTGACGGCAGCTGATATGAACTTGCTTTACAAGACAGCAGAAATGACAAAGCGTTATCGAATAAGATGAACAAAAATCATCATTGACAAAATACAGCATGACCAACTTAGCTCAAACTGCCATATAGATAGAAGATGCCCTGAGAACCCAGTTCAAAAGGCTAAAGTTTGCCACGTTCCAACCCTACGTTTTCTAAAAGTAAACAAGGCAAACCCTTAGAACGAAGCAGAGAAGTATCCGAGTGGTCAAATTAGTTTTAAACCTTAACAAATAGATAAGGCTTATACGGCACTCGACGATTTATACTTTTCAAACATTAAACTAAAAGGCTCTTTATTAATTACGCTGACAATTTTAAAAATTTGGGAATTTTATTCAATCAAAACTTGTATTGGGAACACCATATTTCTTGCACTCTGGTATGAACTAGTTGCTCTGCGGATACTACCCGTTGCTGGTCTGGCCGTAAACATAAACCTTGCTACAGAAAAAATATTTGTTCTTTCTGTTTTTTTTTTATGCCGGAGATTTATTTTTGGCTGTCTAAACCACCAGAATCAAACGTAAGCTTGAAGTAGCTTTCAAAAACATTGCAAGTTTTGAACATGTATCCATATATACGCTTATAGTATGTATAGCATGCCGCTAAACGAAATTCCTCTTTTCGAAATATTGGTTTTCCTATTTAAGATGATCAAATATACAACTTCTGAGTACTCACCAACACCAAATTTAACGAGGCATTGAAACATCGCCAGGAAGATGAATTCAGGAAGAGACTTGAGAATATCAAACTAGGGCTCGATGCCTTCAAGAAAATTAACCAGCTTTTTGGGAAAAACAACTCGATGCCAGATATCATCATAAACATGCAACATTCTCCAATACCTCCAACCGAGTAAGCATATGCTTTCGCTAACCATTTTGAGCAAACCTTTACGGATCGCCCAACCAATTACCTTTTTCAATTCATTGAAGAAGTTGAAAACAAGTTCGAAAAAGTTGCAACTTCTAAAACTTCAATCACCATCCTTATCGAAGACAATCTGCACTAGAATGACTAACTGCAGATGATTTTACTTTATTTTAAGTAACTGACTTAATCCATGGAGGAAATTCTTAGAAGTCAGCAGAAAATTATGTTCTGACAAAGATTATCTTCAACAATTGCCTGAATAATCGCCGAAACATGGAAAACGACAAAAGTGAGTGCCCGTTCCGAAGAAGACCAACCGCACTAGCGATATCGGCTGATTTCACTGTTATGCTGTTTTAGCAAAATGATGGGTTTATTCTGAGAAAGCTACAATATTTCTTCAGGTAAAGGGAAATCATACCTGAGTGGTAGTATGTTTTCCACCATCAATCCGCTTCTTGGACTTTCGACGCAGTTAGAATAAATGCACTAGTATTCAAACTGTTAAGTCTAGGACTACCTACAAACTTGGTAAGATTAATCAAAAATTGTTCAACCCATAGATTCTTTTATGTACAGGTTAACAAGGAATATTCATCAAGAAAGAGAATAAGCGCTTGAGTTCCACAAGGTTCCAAGTTCGGCCCCATACATTTAAACATATATACAGCTGACCAGCCTACCAACATATACCAGGGACGAAAGCGAAGCTTTATGCCGATGATTCATTAACATACGCAGCTTTCTTTCACCCGAAATCGTGGCCAGGAGAGTAAAGGATCACATAAGAAACTTGTGGGACCTCAAATAGTTTCGTCAAACAGCGATAAGAGTAAAATTATCTGCTTCAGAACGCCAAAAACAGCAACAATAAATCGAAGAGCAGACAACACAGTGATAAGAACAAGGATAACAGCAAAATATTTTAGAGTGAATTTCACCAAACGCTTCAAATTCAACAAGCACGCTTCACTTATGCTTAAGAGAGCTAACTTCTCCCAACATCTGGTCCACCCGCTTCTAAGGAGGAGAAACGGACTGAACGGAAGGACAAAGCTCCTGATCTATAAGCAGCAGATCCGTCCCGGTCTGACCATTTTGTTTACGACATCACCGACACAAGAAGAACATCGGACTTTTTGAAAGGAAGATAATTCGTATTAGCTATTCATGTCTACATAGACGTCGCAAACAAGAATGATCACTCCAAACTGATCCCATTAAATCAGTTTATGCTATACTAGGGAACTTAGAGGATCACCCCAACTTGGAAGTCCAGCAATTACTGCAGCAACAACTAGAGCCTAACCATCGCTACCTTAACGTTCGGGCCATCGCCATCATGAACAATATTGATGCCCCGTTTTACGAGAGAACCAACAATGAACACAGAGGATAAGCTAATCCGCATCTTTATCCTAAACCATAACCCAACCCGACAGTAATTAAAAATAATAATTTATAAATAATTTCATGTAAAAGATTATGCAAACAAAAATATGATATAAGAAAAAACGTCGGGTCGGAATTCTTAGGCCAATTGTATATAAATATTAACGAATAAAATAATTAAAACTGAAAAACCTACTCCTGAGTACTTGTTTTAATGCAGGCACGTTCATTTATGTGTTTTTTTTAAATATATATTTTTTTTTATTCAATAATTTTAATCTAAAATAAGGACACTTATGACTCAAATCTCTCAGGAAATGTGCACTTTTTCGGAATAAAAAGTAACCTATTTTTTAATAGACCTTTTCATCCATCCAACTACCAAATTTCATTCAAATTCAATTAAGTCGATGAGGTGTGATCGCGGAACAAACATCCAAACATTCCCATTCTTAATTTATATTTTTCATTTTTTTTTTTTTTGAAAACGTATTCTACTCTTCTTCGCCACTACTGTACCGCAAACATTAAACATATTTCATTGCTTACTTTCAGGAGCTCAACAGTTACCTTTTGAAAAAATATTTGAATTTAATTTCCATTTCTACTAACCTGACTTGAATATTTAAACCAACATAACAACACAATAATGAGAATGGCCTTCTTAAAGTATCTATATCATCAATCATCAGGCTCTCCATTCAACCTTAACCTATATGAGCTTAAACCCTATAACCATGAGTCTAAAAAGACCTTCTTAATCCTCTATTTTAAAACACCTTTCTTGAACATCGTTCCACTATCCGCATTCATTGTTCAAGACCAACAAAAAAAAAATACCATAAAAATAATAATGGCAGCTTTATTGCTTCCCAAATGTTTGTTAACCGTCTTTTTGGGGTTACACAGGTATTTTCCCCCTTATTACTTCATTCTGATGTAATCACTTTTAAAATGAATAATTGGACAAAATTAATATACTCAAATCCATCTATCGCCCGCTAACGAGCATAAAATTACACAAAAACTTATAGGTTTGTACAAAAATCAATTGCTCTTCAATGAGCATCGCATGGGTGACGAAACCCCTGAGGAGATAACCAGCCACACCTCAGGTACCTTCAATGTATCTTTTTTCGCATCGGCATCGGTTAGATACTTTGAAAAACTTTTTATCTTTTTTTTTTGTTTTTTTTTATAGATGCTCATGTCTGGCTGTTAAAATGAAATCGAAAGTGATTAAGACCTTTAGGTTGGGGGGAACTCTTACACTTGAACTTTCTTTATAAATAAACACTGTAATGCTTTGAGTTGGTACAGTCATATCTAAGACATCTTAGCAGACAGTTAGTTAAGCATAACCAATTCTTCAACTTCCTTAAAATGTCGCTAAAGGTAAGGATCACAGATAAACTTGTATCCTAGAGGAGTTTTTTAATTATGTTTTTAATCCTCTTTCTCAAGATTGTTGTTGCCCTTTGTATTGTTGGCTTAGTTACAGCTGGAGAATACGAGATTCCCCATGAAGCCCATCATGCAGCCGACTACTATGCCCCACCGAAGTACGATTTCAACTATGGCGTCCATGATGAACACACTGGGGACATCAAGAGCCAGACAGAAGCACGAGATGGGGATGCTGTTCATGGTCAATACAGTTTGATCGATGCCGATGGTTTCAAGAGGACCGTTGTTTATACCGCTGATGACCATAATGGTTTTAATGCTGTAGTTCATCGGGAACCTTTGGGTTATGATGCTGCTCATCATGCGCATTCCAAAGGCTCAGCTTCGTACCACTGATCGAATCATTTAAAGATTTTCTCATCCAGACATCAAACCTACATACTTTTACCATTAATTAAGTTGAATTTATTAAGAAAATAAAAAAAATGTTAAATCTCACAAAACACACCACAAAGTTAATTATGCTTAATTTATTCATAATCCATAGAGCTGTTTCAAAGGCAGAATAATACCCTCAGTAGATGTGTCCCTTTATATCTCAAAACCAGTTAAACGAATTTACTTCCATAAACGAATAATTAAATTAAAAAATTAATTTTAAATGAAACAACGATATCTTAATTTATTTGTACCCGCCATTCTAAATTGTCACTAAATTCTTAGCGTTAAATTGTTAATTGATTGTGATAAATGTTTTGGAGGCAGATGAGTCTGAGAATAGATGCAGAATGTTTATACGTTGTTAGCGGCTTTTCGTCGGAAATGATTGATTTGCATAACATAAACAATTAACAAACAAAAGCTTAAAGGTCAAGGCTGCGGGTAGTTTTGGGTGTTTTTTTTTTGTGTGTTGAATTCCCATGTTTTGAGATTTTTTCTGTCGACAATATGATTTAATTGGCGTGAGACATGAAGGTTTTATGGACTGAAATTGAATAAAAATAATGGAAGGTTTGGAAGATTTTTTGATAAAAACAGACGATATCATGAGTCATAGGTGATTTATTATGAAAACCAACAAAAAGACTTATTTAATGTTTTAACATTATTAATTTGAATAAATAATTTTATGAAATTTTAGTCTGAAAAGGGTTATAGGTACAAACATTTAGACGGGAGGTTGATTTATAATTGTTGAATTTAAAATCAATTTTCTTTTGCAAAGTGGCCAAATAATGTATATAACGTACAGTTGTATATTTGCCAAGTAGAAATCGACAATAAAATCGCAAAGCTTGATATAATACTGCATTTTTGGTATGTCGTATGGACCAGTTGGGGTAGCGTTAATCCAAATTGGCAACTCCGAAAAACTTGAGCTGTCTGCGCAGCACGCGAAAAACTGCAAAATTTTGGGATTTTTTTTACTTTTTGCTCTAAAACTCATAAGCCATGCGTTTTTCGACAAAACCACAGAACCGCTCATCCCATAAAAAATTCATTAAAAATAAAGTTGTAGTAAATTTAATTTTTTTTCATTTAAGCACAAGACCAATTCTGGGAAACAAATTGAAAAATTGATCTTGAAAAACTTAAAGAAGGTAAAATCGGATTTTTGAAGAATTGAGAAAAACACTTATTTCTAGTCCAGTCGATAGGTAGTTTTAGGTCGACAAAGGCCCGAACTTAATGAAACTTTAGGATAATGTTTAGGGATTGTAAATTAACATTTTCTCAAGTTTTGGACCTCACGGACACTGTGCGAAAAATGTGAGGGGGGGGATGCAAATTTTTAACCTTTCTTTGGTTTTTCATTAATAAATTTTCGCTTATGTCCTATGTTAAAAACGTAGAGCATAAAATTTTCTACAATACTGACTATTCAATTATATTTGTATGTTAATTCTTTACACAGATATGGCGGTTATAAAAAAGGTAATCTTCCAAATTTCCCTAAAAATGCTAAAAACTGCAGATTTTTACGTAATTTCTTCTATTATCATCGTATTATGAGACGCAGTTAAATTTTTGGGAAATTTTTGATGTATGGATCAGGTAGCTGGTTTCAAAATCTATCTGACAGTGTAAGAACCCCTTATCTAGGATCTCTATATAACGAGATAAAAGCATGTGAAGGCTTCAGTGAAAATATGTATTCTCTGACACGTGACCCATCAAGACTCTCCTGGAGAACCAGTTATTTTTTCGTGAGATTGTCGGTGCATGGTTGAGGTATCTAGACTTAATACTTTTCTGAGAGTGTAAGAACCCTCTCATCTCGGACTTCTTCATAACGAGATATATGATTTATGGTACATGAATCTAGTAGCTGGACTCAGTATTTATCTGAAAATGCAAGAAATACTTAGCTAGGGCCTTTACATAACGAGATATAAGCATCAACAAAAATTAGTGAAAAAAATACATTTTTTCACTCAAGTCTTCAGATGCTTATAAATTGCTACGTAAAGGTGTTAGCTGAGTATGTCTTACATTGATAGCTAGGTATTAAGTCAAGCTGTTTGACAGTTGTTACACCAAAAATCTACCAATGATATAACTGCATCTCCAGGGGATGATTGAAGCGTCGCGTATCAGAAAATACATTTTTCCACTCAAGCCTCCACACGCGTATATTGCCTTTGTTATAACCGCCATATCTTGGTAAAGAATTAATATACGAATATATTTGAAAAAAAAAACAATATTGAGGAAATTTTATGATCTACAAAATATAACTGAACGTTTTTAAAGTAGGACATAAGTGAAAAATGTTATTAATGAAAAACCAAAGAAAGGTTGAAAATTTGCATTCCCCCCACATTTTTGTTAAAAACTTTATTCTAAAGTTTTATTAAGTTCCGACCTTTGTCGACCTAAAACTGTCGGTTAAATTATATTACATCATTTATTTTGTTTTTTTTTTTGGTTTTAAATATTTTTTTTTAGAAAATTGCCTCTCCCGACTAATCGCCAGGGGAAATAGACTTCCATTCCCATACAATTTTTTACTTGTCTAGGCTTAATCTACTCTCTAGCTTTTTGTCACACTATACGAATCACCCGGTATTGATTAAATGTACTATACTATCGAAAACATAATTTTTACTTGCGATTTATAGGGACTATAAGGTAAGTTATGCATTCGTAAAAAAAAAAAAAAAAATTCTAACAATCAAACCTGCCATTACGATGATAGAGAAGTCAAAAAAAAGTGGGTCCGGAAATTCCGTCCGTCTGTCTGTCTGTCTGTCTGTCTGTCCGTATCGATATCTACAGCCCAAACGGTTGGGCCGATTTGATTCAAACTTGGTATATAGTATTTTTGGAGTGCTCTACCCGACATTTTTGGAATTGGCATTCTAGCTCCAAAACTAACGGTACCTGCCATATAACTTTTAATGAAAAACTTATTTTTCTCGAAAACAGCTCCTACGATTTTGATAAAACTTTCAGAATGATGTTTTCTGTGCAAAATCTATCTTTTAATTTTAATGGATTTTTCAGAAAAAGTTTTATAACGGTACCTCCCATATGACCGTTTTTTTAAAATCAGACTTTCTCGTTAATTAATTAACGGATTTTGATGAAATTTTCAAAATATGTAGAGCTTTATGATTTAAATAATATTGCTTTTTAAAATTTTCAAAACATTTTTTTTTAATTTTTAATAATTTTTTTAAAAAAATATTTTGTTTTTTGAATATTTTGAAAACGGTTTAATAGATTTTTTTTTAAAATTTTTCTCCTAGTATAAGCTTTAGATTTCTTTGAATTGACATACTCAAAAAAAATTTAAAATATGTTTTCGAAAAGTTTTTCAAAAAAAACATTTTTTTTAAAAGAACTGGTCGAACGATTTTGAAATAAAAAAATCATAAAATATAAAACAGCAAAAGACATAAGATGGTTTACAACATTTTTTTTTCCAAAAAACGTTATGAATAGTGTTTTTTTGATTTCATAAAAAATTTTCCCCCAAATTTTATTTCATATTGCTCGGCTAAGCCCTAGCGATTAGTCAAATAAAAGAAGGTGACAACCTACATATATACCTACGTATTTTAAAGCATTTCATCATCATAAAAGCACACAGAATAAATAATGAGCCTATGATAAACATACAAAAACAACTAACAAATAAAAAGAATTATTCGATTACTACTGAATGCAAAAATTTCAATCGAGAAAACAAAAGTTTACACCTTCCTATAAATAAACAAAACCACTGTGCTAACTTTTAATATTGTCGCTTTACATACTCGCTTAACAGTAATTGGAACGTTTATCTTATATTTAGTACCTACCTTCCTTCCAACTTTATTATAGGTAAATAATATCCTTAATAAATTCCATTAATACCTACCCACATCATACGTTTATCGATCCATCAAACATAATTCAGCTATTTTAATTAATTTGATTTCAAAAAGTAAATTATTGTTATTGGGACCTATATAGGTCCCTATACCTAGCATTATTGCCATACTGCTGATTCCCACGAATCTTTATGCCAGTTGTTCAATTTTTTCCATACCAAAACGAAAATTAAAATGAAAAAAGTCCTTTATATCTTTCTATTAGCAAATTATATTATAAGGACTAAACAACAAGTGGAAAGATAATACACTAAAAAACTGCAAAAGCTAACAATCCTATATATTTATGTGTTTATCCCTTTATCGTGACGCATGTTCGTTCGAGCTTCAAACCACAACGATTCTAGAATTAAATCTTTGTCAAAAAGACGCCTGTACCTAAAAAGGATTAGCACACGGGAGCAAGTACGTGCGACCCAGTCGTGCCTTTTATTTTTTCTACCCGAGATCAGATCTTCTTAAAAGGTAACCTTTTGTTTATATATTATAAGCTAAACACTCCACTTTAAATAATTAAATTTTATTCACGTCCCATAATTGAAATTGCAATCACTGAAAAGCTCACAGCAATTTAAAATTTCCCTCCATATTGCTATTGCCATTGCCTCAAGATCAAATACTGCCTGTGAAGACACATGGTAAGCAATATTGAGCATTATGAAATTATGATATTGTCCTACTTCGAAACAAAAGAATTGCATTCTGCTTCATTACCCCAACTTTATTATATTCACTTGGATCAGCAAAGAACAATACATTTAATCAAGAACTGCTCTCTTGCATGTTTTATCAGATCCTTCGCCCGATAAATAAAATGGTCTTCTTCATCTGCTTCTTTAACCGACGATTGTTATGTTCTCTACTGGGATCAAAAATGTTCCTGTTATAACGTTAAAAGCTTTGTCTTACAGACCAACTTATGAGTCCTAAAGTGCAGGTACGCTACATATATTACCTCTCGCTTAGGAGCAAGCCTTACCAACACCTCTTATATCGAAGCTTAATGAAGTCGATTTAAAATAAACTTAACGAACGAAGTTAAATCATCATCTTATAAACCACGATGCCATATGCGATTTCCGATTTTAGCTAACCACATCCATCACGAAGCTCCCACTAGGGGGCCTACGGCAATTTTTAAAAGCAACTTCTATACCGAGTAAACTCGTATAATTCTGTTAATCTGTGGGTACCCGATTTTCAGCTTGAGTCAGCTTCGGTCAACCTGCAAGTAAGAAAAAACTCGTGGATGACCTGTATTAAGTTAATGGACCACCAGCCATAATACAAAGCACAGTTCTGGAAATCCAGCAGTGCCATGTTACCCCATTGCTGTTCTGCAAAGACAACAAAGTCCTAAGGTCACACACAGTTTTTAAAAAACTGCACCAGTCTCTCCTTGTTTGGCGCTTTAGATGCCACTTTCATCAGACACTCACATGTCATTGGCATTTTCTAATCCCGAATCAAGGGGGAGGCTTTATCTTTTCCAAAGACTTATTAATCCAATTTCGCGCTCATCACCTTACTCTCCAACAGAATGTCAAGAACTGCAATAAAGAGCAAAGGACTCAATCCGCTTCCCTGGTGTCCACCAACTTTGATTGGAAACTATTCGGTGACACCTGCGGGAAATCGTTCCTTTGTTTTGATTTTCTCTACATGTTAATGATCATCCACTGGTACATTTCCAAACCAGATCTAGTGAATTACTATTAAAAGCTTTATCGAAATCAACCAAAACAATACATAAATCTCTTAAGGATATTTTTTTCATCCCGGTTCTTATACCCGCTTAATAATTTTCATAATTTGTGTGACATCAACTTGAGTGAAAGTAGCTTCCGTAATTTTGTGCATTACTCATACACTTGTAGATTAGTACCGGTTAACTTTCCTCCCGATGATTAGGCATTTGATCACTGCTGATAAGTTTGGAGATGAAAATGGTGATTCATTTACCAGACGCAGTGTCGGGAGGATATCTCGTCTGGTTCAATCCGATATCACAGTGTTTTCCACTGCAACACTAAGTCAACTGTGATGTCGAGGAACAAGGATTACTTTGTTGTTAGGTGCAGCTATTGTAAGACCATGCAAGGAAACTGTCTTTTAAAAGTTTCTCACAATACTATCTTCAGTTGTGAAGAATTTTTTTGTCATCATCCATCACATGAAGTTGGCTTTGACCATTGTTAATGAATTTCGGTGAAGAATTTCCTGGTCATCTTTCCTTTTTTTGAGCGACATTTTGAAAAAAGTTGCTCCTTTTGTTTCACTCGGATAAAATTCAATTTTTGTATAAAGTGACGCTTCGATTTGACATTTGATTTATATGTGTTTGTTCTTCTTGAGTGGATTCGACTTCAATTCTAGAAGCAAAATTAAAGCAAAAATGGTTTCAGGATTCAGAATGATTCCGGACGCTCCCGGACTGCCAATGGAAAATGATGTAAGAATGTCGCAGTTCCTGAATAGCCTGGGGTTGAATCGGCTAAGGTGATACATGATAAGTGATTGTCACAATCAAACAAATTCAGGGATAGAATCGGCTAAGGATATATGTGACAGTCACATTTTTGATAGTCACATATGATCACATTAAATCTTCACTCTGCGTAAAGTGATCACCAGAAAAATTCTGGCTTCATCTTACGCAGACTGAATTTTTTGATTGTGACAATTACTTATCATATGTCACCTTAGCCGATTCCACCTCTGGATTGAATAAACAGCGCCGGTGTAGATGTTTCTTCTTACTCCTGAACCAACATCAAAAGTAAAATATTTTCAGTTCAATCTTAGAAAACCCCTAGAGGTTATTTTTAAAGGTTATTCCTATAGAAGGAGGAGATATAATGACAACAAAAGCACAGAAACTAACTCAAGCGACAACAAATCTCAAATTTGTTTTCAAAAGTTCTTTAAACAAAACCGGACGCTCAAATATCTTGTATCTTGACTTTGCAATAACAATTATTTTGTAGATACAAATATTTTTCTGCAAAAACGTTCCTTTTTTTTCATTTTTGCAAATTTTAAATTTAGAACAACCCGTTTTATTTTAGCACAGATGTTAATTGTTTTACCCCACAAGTCGCAATCAAAGCCTGTTCTATCTCCGTTCTAGTAGGCACTAAAAACCATGGTTCCGATTAAATTGTCCCCTAATCGATTGCTTATCTACCTATTCTTAGGCTCCTCGATGTCATTACTATATATATAATGACGCCCCATCATCATTCACCGTCTGGTTATTCAAATTGTCTTCTGGATTTCAAACCATGTTACCGGTCACCGGTATAGACATAGAGAATCGTTTTCGCCAGCAGAAACTATATTGTCAACACAAGAAATCCAAATTCAAAGCCATCTGTTAAGTCAATGAATGAGCACCAGCTGCGGAGCTGAGACTTAGGCACACACTTATTCAAGCTTGAACAACGATTAGTCTAACAGACAACAGTGATGAGTTCGGACGTACTTTTGACTCGCCGTCGAAGCGGAAACGGAGGTGGTGGTGGCGACGGTGAATAGTGAACATGAATACCAACATTTTGACATTTCTTATTACAACAGTGAATTTTTTTTTCTTGCTTCCTTTATCTCAAGACAGTGTCAAGCCTAAAGATTCGTCTGGCAGCTTTATTTGGCTTTGTGTTTGGCTTCGCCATGGCATTTGTGACACTATTGTCCTATGGCACTTCGGTGTCGGAGATACTCAGCGAAAGACCAACTACCCTGGTTATAACCACAGGAGAGGGTGCATCTTATGGGTCATCTGCTGCAAATGCTATCGCCAAATCATACCCGGATTTATTTGAAGAAGTACGTATCGTCTGCATGGTACTCACTTATGCCGACAATCGGGAGAAGGCGACACATTTGAAGGCGACTTGGGGCAAACGTTGCAACAGATTGATCTTCATTAGCAACCAAGACGACCAGGATCTGGGTGCAGTTAATATTGGCGTCGAGGATAGTCATGACAATTTGTGGACAAAGACTCGTGAGGCATTTCGTTATGTCTATGAGAATTTGTTGCATGATGGCGATTGGTTTCTCAAGGCGGATGATGATACGTAAGTTGCAACTCGGATTAAAGCGGAAGACAGATGAATATTTGACTTTTCATTTTTCAGATACATTGTGATGGAAAATTTGAGATACTTGCTCTATGGATACGATACACAAAAACCTATTTATTTTGGACATAAATTCATCTATGAAGACAATGTGAGTATCTTTAGTTTGAAGTTTTGCCGTTAGGTCTTGTGTAAATTCGTTAAGTATCTTCCTCTTGTTTGGATGGATTATCTAAATCCTCTTGATTTGAAGATGCGATACATTTGAATATTTAAAAGAGTGTCTGGAGTGTGTGTGCGAGTGCAAATGGATTTTTTATGGAAAGTGGAATGTGATTTATTTGCACAGGAATCAACGAAAGACATTGTATCTGTGAAGTACATAATTTTGATTGTTTTTAGTTGGTGGAATTAATTTGACAACATTATTGCATAATTTTTAATTTTTTACACCAATTAATGGGGAGTTCTTAGTGATTAATTTTTATTCAAGGTGATTGTAGATACATTTGATTCAACTCGAAAAGACGACAATGTCAACGTCATGGTTGGAAGTTGAGGTATTTAAATATTAACTGCCATTAATATTTAAATTTTTAATATCTGAATGAAAAGATAATTCATATTTGTCTGCATTTATGAAGTTGTTTGGCATTCAACACCGTTAGATTTGACAAATTTATTGTTTATTATAGACACATATTATATAGCTGGTTCATTAAATAACTGATTTATTCATTTTTTGTTATTAGTTTTAGACGTATAGAGGACGTATGGTTTGTTGACTTCTTTGTTTTAGAAACCAAAACTCTATTACAATTTTTAATGTGAAGCTAACTTTTTGGCAGCTGTCATAATTGATTACTTTTTATTTGTAGAAGCCAATCAAATAGAGATTAAGAATTTCCAATATTTGGCAACCATGCTCTAGTCTTAATGAATTGCTTCATGTTGAAGTGTTTTTGTAGGATTACTACATCTTAAGAAGATTAGTTAGAATCTTATATAAGATTCTTACAAGACTAATATCTATACTTCTGTAGCTTAAATGGTGTCTTTTTATCTTCATAAAACCACATAACCTGTATTAGGTACATGTCTGTCTGAAAGATTTAATCCAGAGAGTAACCTCGAGTTCTAATATTTCTCCAGGTTACTCCAAGGTGTTGAATAACCATACCTGGCAATGATTGTGTTGTTTTTTTTTTTTTTTTTGAATTTAATTAATTCATGAAATATGCCTATATTCCATATGAACAATAAAATTCAGCAATTTATTGTCTGATATTCTTCTTTTGATAGACAAGTATAATAATTAAATACGCATTTTAGTCGTTATGGTGGTTTTGCAAACTTGTTTATAAATTAAAACGAAAATTCGTATTGTGTCTGCTTCTGAATGTCACATGAATAATTTCCAGATACTCGTATAGAAATCTACTAAAATAAAGAATGAAATACCCATTAAGGAAAATTTCAAGTACAAAAAATTAAAAGATTCAATAAATTTATACCAAAGACATAACAATTTACAGAAGTTGTCATAGTGCACTTACAATAAAAATAAATGCCTACATACGATCGAAGTCGCAAAGATACTGTATCTTTTCTTTTTTGTTTTCAATATTATTTGAAGATTTCATAATTTTTATTGATTTAACTTCGAGGTAGTCAAGGTCATTGATTCCCTTAGTCACAAGCAACTTTTACGTTCTACCATTAACGGAGCCATCTACCGTGCAGTTGACATTTTAAATGCCAAACCAAAGTACATATTGGGTTTAAGAAATAAAAATGGCAATGATCAAATAAGAGAAGATTGATGCTACTGCGGCATCACAGTATGTAATTGTTTTTTTTTTTTCAATTTGCAGTAAAAGAAGATAATTGTAAATTTTAATGGTAAACTTAAAGTGGAGTCCGAAATTGTTTGTTTGACTGATGTCATGTTTGAAGAAATTGTTAACAGACTGTGCAGCACAACCAGATACGAAATGAATAAAAGGCACGACTGGGTCGCACGTACTTGCTCTTATGTGCTAATCCTTTTTAAGTACAGGCGTCTTTTTGACAAAGATTTTATTTTAATATTTTTTGTATGACGTGCAACTTCCTTAGAATCGTTTTGGGGTGAAGCTCGAACGAACATGCGTCACGACAAAGGGATAAACACATAAATATATAGGATTGTTAGCTTTTGCAGTTTTTTAGTGTATTATCTTTCCACTTGCTGCTTACTGTTAATAATATAATTTGCTAATAGAAAGATACAAAGGACTTTTTTCAGTTAAATTTTCATTTTGGTATGGAAAAATTTGAACAACTGGCATAAAGATTCGTCGGATTTAGCAGTATGGCAATAATGCTAGGTAAAGGGACCTTTATACGTCCCAATATGGGACCAATGGAATTTATAAAGGATTTAGGTACCTATAATAAGGTTGGAAGGAAGGTAGGTACTAAAATTAAGATACGTGTTCCAACTACTGTTAAGCCAGTAGGTATAGAGACAATATTAAAAGATAACACAGTGGTTTTGTTTATTTATAGGAAGGTGTATTTTCTCGATTGAAATTTTTGCATTCAGTAGTAATCGAATAGTTTTTTTTATTTGTTAGTTGTTTTTGTGTGTTTATCAAAGGCTTCCTTATTTATTCTGTGCTTTTATGATGATGAAAAATACTTTAAAATACGTAAGTATGTATGTAATGTAGGTTGTCACTTTCTTTTATTTGACTAATGGCTTGGCTAGGGCTTAGCCGAGCAATATGAAATAAAATGTTGGGGAAAAAAATGTATGAATTCAAAAAAACACTACTCATAACGTTTTTTGGAAAAAATGTTGTAAGCCATCTTATTTCTTTTGCTGTTTTCTATTTTATGAATTTTTCATTTCAAAATCGTTCGACCAGTTTTTTCAAAAAAATGTTTTTTTTGAAAAACTTTTCGAAAACATATTTTAAAATTTTTTTTAGTATGTCAATTTTAAGAAATCTATAGTTTATACTAGGAAAAAAATTTAAAAATAAATCTATAGATCCGTTTTCAAAATATTCAAAAAACAAAATATTTTTTAAAAAAAAATATTAAAATTTAAAAAAAAATGTTTTTGAAAATTTTGATAAGCAATATTATTTAAATCATAAAACACTTCATATTTTGAAAATTTCATCAAAATCCGTCAATTAGTTAACGAGAAAGTCTGATTTTAAAAAACCGGTCATATGGGAGGTACCGTTATAAAACTTTTTCTGAAAAATCCATTAAAATTAAAAGATAGATTTTGCACAGAAAACATCATTCTGAAAGTTTAATCAAAATCATAGGAGCCGTTTTCGAGAAAAATAAGTTTTTTAATAAAAGTTATATGGCAGGTACCGTTAGTTTTGGAGCTAGAATGCCAATTCCAAAAACTGTCGGGTAGTGCACTCTAAAATTACTATATACCAAGTTTGAATCAAATCGGCCCAACCGTTTAGGCTGTGGATATCGATACGGACAGACAGACAGACAGACAGACAGACAGACAGACAGACAGACAGACAGACAGACAGACGGACGGAATTTCCGGACCCACTTTTTTTGACTTCTCTATCATCGTAATATCATGTTTGATTGTTAGAATTTTTTTTTTTTTTTTACGAATGCATTAACTTGCCTTATAGTCCCTATAATCGCAAGTAAAAATGAGTTAATTCGAAATTTTGAAAACTGCTTAATATTTCTAACTGGCAAGAGCATACTAAGTTTTGGAGATAAAAAAATCGATATATTAATGAAACATTACATAATGCTGATATAAAAACTGTTCTGCCTGGGCCCTACAATGTTCTCCAGACTGCATAGGGCTTTTAAATGCTGCTGAATGTTTCTACTCTAAAGGGCTTGTTAACGTTTTTGAACTTTGTAGCAAATTGTTGCATTTCTTCTTCGACATCTTTTACTTAAAGGTCTCTGTCTAAATCACTGTTTCGTAGGTACCAATGGGTAATGCTATTACTCTAAGGACTTTGTTTTATATGATTCTAGTGTTTACCTATATAACTTGGCTTGGTACAATTCCAAAGTTGTTTTTCGTACTTTTACACCGGTTTAAGCACTTGCTTGTAGATAAGCAGTTTGTTAGAGATATAAACTTAAATTGGAATATTTTCTAATTAACCAGATGAATTCTCGTATTACGATATCGCCAAATCTGATCCATTTGAAATTCCGATAATTGCCTAATTTGATAAAGTTTGTTTACCGGAGTATTCTATTTTATTCTCCGATAGGCAGAGGATGTCATCATATGATTTCGAGGTGTCTCAAAGTTTTTTGAGTTATTTCGTAGAATTTCAATTTCAACAGACTTATGTTATCGGAGTTAAATTAGAATACATCGGTAGTCGTAAGAGCGATTGACACACTTCGGCCAATAGAGAGACCTTTGTGATACCATACCATGAAAATGAAAAGTCAAGGAAGAAGTCACTATTAGTCAAACCATTCAGAAATTGAATTGAATATGATTTTTCAAAATCTGTTTGTGCTAATGCATGAGATCGTTATAATTATAGAAGTATTTTCCTAAACTAAGTTTTCTTTAGTTATAAAGAACAGATGGTGCTGGATTAAGCCAGCGCGGGGCCTAAAGCAAATTTTATCAAGCGATCTCATGTTACTTCAGATAATGAAGTTTATGGTTTTAAATAAAACAAAACTGTTACAAACAAACTATGTATTCTGGATTTAATTTGGGCAAATTTGTAAATAATACTGTTCACATCGACTTCTCTGAGTAAATCGTATTCAATATTCATTAAAGTGGGGTTATTAAGATGTTTTTGGCTCATCGGGTTCCTTAACTAATTTTTAACACGGTTTTATGTTGAGAAAGATCGTTTACAGCTGTAGTTGGTTTGGTGATCCTGAGAGATAAATAAATGCGTAAAGCAATTTCAACGTTTGGGATTCTTTTTTTAGCCGAACAACACGAATTTGGAATAGTTTACCCGGCGAGATTTTCCCTTGCCATTTTGATTTGCAAAGCATTCAAACCCAATGTTAATCGACACCTCCTATCTCTCCCCTCCCTGTCTTCCTAATGCCCATTTAGTATAAAAAAAAGTGCTTTCATATGTTTAGCTAAAGCAGTCGGGACGTTCACGTTATTAATGTCCATGTGTTTGATTTTCAACAAACAATAAAATCGTCGAGAGTAGTTGAGCCGCTATAATGGTCATATTTTGTATTTCGCCAGTCAGATCTTTGGCTTTTGGCTCAATATCTGAAAATATGGATCGTATTGCTTGAACGATCTAGGCACATCTGACCATTGTTTCATCTCTGAAAATTTCTCGTGCCAACTCAATTCAGTTAAAGAAAAAAACCCCAGGAGAACCGTTTGGCAATACGAGAATGCCAACTGGGACGGTCTCAATAACTTTTTCAGGACCCTTAACTGGTCACTGTGCTTCCTCGATAGTGACATTGACATGGTCACAAATTTAATTCTTTTAGGAATGAGACATTTTATGCCAAATAGGTGGAAGAGTATCAAACCTAAGGAAAACTCATGGTTTTATTCGAGCTGTACAGAGGTTATCAGGTTAAGAAATGTAAGTTTCCGCTGTTACAAAGCTAACGTTACTGAGGAAAACCAGAAACAGTTTCAGCAAGCTAGAAAGGGGTGCAATGTTCATATTCGAAAAACCAATTCGGCAAATAATACTAATTTGTTGGTCATTTGTAAAAAAAGTAAAGAATTCTTCGTCATCATCAGCTCCTACGCTCATCTTCAACGATACTCCTGCTGTTAGTTCTCTCTGCTTGCTGCCCAATTCGCGGCAAACTCAACACTGGCCGCAGGTGACAGAACTCCTCCTGTACTCGAGAGCGTAAATGATTTTATGGGACCAATCTTCTTTCGCACTCGATCAGTGTCAAGATTATTGACAGATCTCAACATAAATAAATCCTCTGGCCCAGATTGTATCACCGATCTTGTTCTGAAGAGGTGTTCTTCAACGCTGGCAAGACCTTTGCGTAAGCTTTTCCATCGGTCCTATTCCTCTGGACTCTTTCCGAGTTCATGGAAAACAGAATTTGTCCAGCATATCCCTAAAAAAGGCGAATCTTCTGCACCCTCAAACTACCGACCAATTGCACTAACGTCCCTTCTTTCTAAGGTCATATGGAAACGCTGATTAATTTTCAGCTTAAGAAATATCTCGAAGAACGAAAGCTTCTTAATGACCGGCAGTACGGCTTTCGTGGCAACAAGTCCACTGGTGATCTGATGGTTTATCTCACCGAAAAGTGGAACCAATCTCTCCATCGTTTTGGTGAAAGCAAAATTATTGCACTTGATATTTCTAAGGCATTTGATAGAGTTTGGCACCAAGCCCTTTTATCGAAAATGCGTGCATTTGGACTCGATGAATCTATTCTTCGTTGGATTAGTAATTACCTTTCGAACCGCTCAATTCAAGTTGCATTGGACGGTTTCAAATCTGATATTCACAAAATAAATGCTGGTGTGCCCCAGGGCTCTGTTTTATCTCCGACTCCTTTCCTTACATTTATCAATGACTTATTATCTGAAACAACTAATCCAATCAATTGTTTAGCTGACCACAATACTCTCAGCTTATCATATTCGTTTCCAGATTCACATCCTTGTTCTACGGATGTTGAACTGCAACGGCAGCGTATGATAAGTTCATTAAATTCTGATCTTGATAGCATTGTACAATGGGGAATAAGAAATCGTGTGGAATTTAATGCTTCAAAAACTCAATGTTGTCTTCTGTCGTTAAAGCGAAATATTCTCTCAATGCCACTGTCAATGAGTGGCACTTGCATCGAAGAAACTGATCACCTCTCAGTGCTCGGTATGTACATTACAGACCACCTTTTGTGGAACGATCAAATATTTGACATCGCCAAGAATGCTGCGAGGTGTTTAGGTTTCCTTCGAAGATGCAAGAAGTTCTTCACTCCGTCTGATCTGGCTTCAGTATATAAAGCATATATTCGACCGAAACTCGAGTATAATTCCCATATTTGGGCAGGTGCTCCTATAACCCACTTGAGTTTTCTAGATAGAATTCAAAAAAGAGCTTTGAAAATGATAGGCGACCGAACAATAACAGAAACATTTACATCTCTCGAGCACACATCGTAATGTTTCGTGCCTTTCGTTATTTTATCGTTATTTTTACAAACAATGCTCTAGCGAAATAGCCAGCTGCATTCCTCCCCTGAAACGATTCAACCGTAATATTCGAACTGCTAGGAATGCCTATCAGCTTACCCTTGAGCCTTATTTCGGACATTCTGTTAAGTATAGAGATTCTTTCTTTAGTCGCACCACACGAATGTGGAATTCTTTGCCAGGCTCTGTTTTACCTCCCATTTTGATATGGAGAACTTTAAAACTAATGTGCATCGGTATCTCCTCTTTTATCCCTCCTCATTTCCCTAATGATCGTGCGGTGTTTAAACATTTTAAAAGTACACACAAACCCCTTTCGCGCGTGTAAATTATAAAAAACAAAAACCTACCCATATAATGATTCATAAAGGATTTATGTAGTGTTAAGATCTTGATGAGCCGATTGCATCGAAGCACTAGTTGCTTGCAAACGTTATATAATTCCGTTCCATAATATTGTTTCCAACTTACTAATCTTCGAAACTAGTTCGTAAGCTTGATTATGGCACTCTGCCTTTTGATATATGTACGTTATTAGAAATGTCGTCCAAAATGTTCCTGATAGTATTAAAATTACATAAAAGCGACTTTGTAGCATTAGCTCGGGCTAACCAGCTGACCACCTAGAGTCCGACAATATTTTCAAAATAGAGATTTTTTAAGTACTTCCTGGTGCGTTCCAATATAAGCAATTAAATAACCTTTTTCAGCGGGTGCAAGTTGAAATAGTTTCTTCCTCTTTTTCATCCATCTAACTTTTGCAGAAGTCTTTTGAGAACAAGTCTTGCGTCAAAACCCCGCGCCGCGTTGTGATAAATTACAAATTAGTTTTTTGACGCCGCGTTAGAAAATAATATATTTTTTTTTTATTATTTTGTGTTTGGCGAATTATGTCATTTTGAATTTGTTGTAGTAATACACAATTCACTTTCTTGACTTGTTTTGTGCCATTGTCCTTTTGAATACTGTTTTAAAAAATGGAAAAAAAGCTAATTGACATTTTGTTATAAAGTGAAAATCAAGACTCAAGCATTTAACGCGCTGCTGATAGTTCTCTGTCTGACGTCCTTTAACGCCGCGTATAAAACGCTGCGTCAAAATAATCTCAACGCCGCGTTAAAAACTGTCTCTGTTTGACGAAGCCTTTAGAAAATATCTTCAATCAAAATCCTCTAATTAAATAAAAAAAACTCAATCTTTCTCATATTAAAAGCTTCAAAACCACTGAATATTCAACTATAATTTTAAGAATGACCTGCTACCCTAAAACTAGTTGTCACAAAAAATGATGAGGTTCGTCGTTTATTTCTTGCTAATAATATTTACGACTCGAACTTGTAAAAAGAATTTAAAAAGAAACTTGTTTCAATTTATGAACGCTTAAAAAATTATGAATTCTAATTTAATTATTGATGATTAAGAAGACAAATAAACAAAATCCTGAGAGTAGAATTTTTGTTTTGTTGCTTTTTTCAAAAGGAAACGAAATAAAGAGAACTAGAATTTCTAGAAAATCAAGCAATTTTACGATTAACAAAAAATATTTATTTTTCATTTCTAAGCTTGACATAACAACCTGGTTATAGTGATGTAACAATTAGTTGATTTTAATTTTATTCTAACAACTTTATTCTTCCAAGAAACCGAAAGTCCTCAAAACCAGATTATTTCAAATTTGTGTTTATAATTTTTTTTTTTTTTAATAATCGGCCAATCAATTTATCCATAATTTATTCAAAGAAGTTGCTTTAAAATTTAAAAAAAAAAGCCTACAAATATAAGTATAAGTGATTTTGAGTGGAAAAATACCGCCAAAGCAGGGCAGCTGATATCCATGGCGAATATTAATTCTCCCACTTCTGTCCCTAATGAGCTACCCTTGCATCCAGAACCATATTTGAAACTTACTTCTGAATAGTCTATTACATTTAGTAATTTTTTTCTAATCACAAACATCATTTTATCCCATCAAAAGGTCTACATGTCCGGCGGAGGAGGATACGTTCTTAGCAAAGAAGCACTTCGCCGCTTCATGGTTGATTCGTTTGATAATGAAACATTATGTTTGGGAGCACAGCCCTCATCTGAAGATTTTGAAATTGGAAAGTGCCTTACTAGCGTCGGTGTAGTAGCAGGAAATTCCATGGATCCAATAGACTATACGCAAAGGTTTCATCCTCTGCCACTTCGCGATTATGTCGAACCCGATTCTCTCAGCTTGCTTCCTGGTTGGTTGTTTAACAGAAGCTTGGAGCCTATACATACGGTAGTAATATACTCATTAACAACTTTTCACATTTTTTAATTAAAATTATTTTCTATTCAAGGGGCCATCTTGTTGTTCAGAATATGCGATATCCTTTCATTATCTAGATTCCAAAGACATGTATTTATACGACTTTTTCTTATACCGGATGAAGACCTACGGTATTGATAGACAATTGCGGGCGTTGCCAGATAAAACATCATCAGATATTGGATAAGGAAAATGGCAGCCTCATAAAGAATTATTTAGTTTCGTGTGGTTTTTATAAAATCATTTGAGTTAAGTATAGATAAGACTATAATAAGCAATTAATTAATCACTGTTTAACCTATGTTTGTATGTTCATATCTGTTAATAGAGTATTTAAATTCAAAATATTAGTGAATCATCGGTTTCGTTTAATTGCATGCTTTGAGGTGAAGATTGTTCAACGAAAAAGAGTTACTCCAAAAGATATGCAATTAATTTGTATGGTAAGATTAAAGAGTTGTAACTTTTAAAAGGAATGTAAAGAAAGCTTATTTCTGAATTAAATAAACTGAAAAAGAAACTTTGATTCCATACAGAAATTGAGAAGAAAATATCGCTACAATTGGTTTTAAAGTACTGAAATGATTGAATGAATGGAATGAAAAAGCACAACAATCAAAGTTAAGAAGATTCGTGTGGCGTGCTAAATGAAAAAAACCCGCACTAAATATTAGATATATATATATATAAACGAAATATATTATAAGTTTGTTCATGTTTTTCGTTATTATATCCTCCAAATCATACGTATGTCCAAACATCTGCGTCGAAAAGTCCCTCCACCATTGATTTTTTACCAAACGCATAACAAACTAGAGTCCGACTATTTTCTTGTTAATTTTACTCTGAATAATGTAATCAAGCAAGTCAGATTTAAATATAATTATAGACCGGCAAACTGGGATCTGTTTAAATCTGTTATTAACAGAAATTGTAGTATTAATGATTCTATATCAAATGGTATTATGGACACAAATATAGTTGATATTTTGTGTAAAAACTTTGTGTCTTTAGTGAGTCCCCAAGCTTCCTGCAACTGTTTATCATAGAGTAAAACTACTAGAGAACATTTTCATTCTAATTCGTTTGGGGAACTCCGAAAGAAGACAATGGCTCCGCACACGTTATGAATTCTTTCTTCATAACGTGAAACATTTAAATAAAGTTATTGCAAATGAAATTTCAGATTTTAGAAACAAGCGATGGAATGAATTGCTCTCCTCCTTTGAAAAGTCTGATAAGCCAAGCCGTTTTGGAAAGTAACCAAAATAATCAAGAAAAGTAGTTCCAGTATTTTTTTTTTTTTTTTTTTTGAACTAAGTGTCTGTAAGGCACATTGCCTTTTAGAATGCAACAGGACGTTGCACGACACTAGTTAGAAAAATTAGACAGATAGGAAAGAATTTTTTTTCGGCGCAGTAGATCGAGACTTAGGTGACTATTTTCTCACTTAAAACTCACGGACAGCTCTAGCTTGCACTAGGAATAAGAAAAATTTCTTCTCAACCTGAGTATACCTCTGAGTGGTCAGAAATAAACATCTTATTTACTGCACCAATGCCGCCCGCAACCACCTTTAAAAATCTCGAAAAACTCAAAATCAACTTGTTATTGCTCCAAAAGAAAAAGCATACCTCTTGCCAACAACTTTTACTCAAAATCACAATATTTAAACAAAATCTAATATTGTATGTGGCCAATGATCATAATTAAAAACTTTTAAAAATATCTAGTAAAACAATTTCTGATCTTAACTAAATACCCACACCTATTTCTCTTTTCATGTTCTTTTTTTTCATATTTTATTTTTATTTAAATCTTTTTTTTTTGTTTATTTCCAATTTATAATGTTGCATTAACGTATAAGATAAAGATAAATTGTCTTAAAATGTAATAAGAACTTAAATAATAATAAACTAAACTAGCAGGTTTAGTAATGTTAGATATTGCCAAAGCATTTGACACCGTGTGGCATACCTAATGCTTTGATTCACAATATGTTATCCCTCAGTTAACTAAAAGACTATTTGTTCAAATAGAAGATCAAAATTAATCCTCCTAAATCACATACATTAAAATTACAAAGGCGCCAGAATAAAATACTCAAAATTATGCTTAATTTACCAAGTTATCACTCAACCCAAAGACTTAGACTACATTAATTAGCCAATTTCAACTTTTTGGATGCTATCATTGATAATTCTATGTCTTATCCGACAATCAACTTGTTATCAACTTTAAATGTTATACCAAGGTAAAAAAATAATAAATAATTCAAGCTATGTTTGGTAAGGGAGTATTGCAATATTGGATTTAAGTGTTGTATAATGGTTTTTGTTTTGTTTTTGTTGTATTGTGGTTTTTGTGCTTTCCCTTATGCGCGAAACAGATTGAACCAGCAACAGCAACAGCACCAGCAACTGCGGCCGCCATTATTTTAGAACCAATGTATTTTAATTGCACAAGTTATCTTAGATTAGACCAGCACCAGCAACGTCAACAGCGTCGTTTGACCAAAGTCCTAAATTTGCTGTTGCTGTTGCATTGCTACCAACTTTGCGCAAGTGAAATTCAGGGGCACCATATTGCAGAAAAAAACAAAAATATTAACAATTTTATTTTGCGATCGTCGCCATTGTTGTGCTTTCAGAGGCTATTTATTAAGTTATAATTTTTTGTAAATACATTGCTTTTTGTTAAGAGAAGGAAATCTTATAAAAACATCCACTCAAAAGAAAAACGATATAAAGAGATTGGACATTCGCTATGTGTACTATACTGACACTTCGTATACTTTTTTTATGACACAAAGTGTCAAGCAGAAGTAAGAAAATGATGCTGGGGCTGGTGGCAATGTGTTTCAACTTCTTTTGCTGATCAGCGTGCTGTTTGCTGTTGACGTTGCTGGTTCAATCTGTTTCGCGCATTAAAGTGCAAAATATATCAAAATATATATATCATCATAAAATTATTGTTATACATATTATATGTATTGGGTTTTTCAACAGGGACGCTACAAAAGTAGAGCGACAGGGACAGCAAACGACGCCATATTTCTTGCCGTTCTTTTTGACATTTCTCTTCAGCCATTTCATGATGAAAAGATATACGAACTAACAACGAGTCGAAATTATTAAAATTTACTGCCGTCCAATTTATGGTCTTCATAATCGTCCTAGCAGATCAACAGTTGAGCGTCTAGTGGAAAAATTTGAATCCACAGGCACAGTACAAAATGTTTCCGTGCCAGTGAGACAAAGAAGTGCCCGTAAGTGTCGAGAATATTGCTGCTGCTAAGGCTTCAGTTGCAGAAAGCCCAAATGTGTCTCTCCCACGTCGTTCTCAAGCGTTGGGTATTGGTCAGGCAGCAATTCACACGTACTCCATGAGTCATCATTGCATGTCGAAAAAATTACGGTTTGGTGTGGTTTATGGGCCGGCGGCATAATTGGGCCGTACTTCTTCCGTGATGATCAAGACCGGCACGTTACTGTGAATGGGGATCGCTACCGTTCAATGATAATCGAATATTTTTGCCCCCAATTGGATGATATAGACTTGGAGGACATGTGGTTCCAACAGGACGGGTCCACAAGACACACAGCGAATGTCACAATCAATTTATTGGAAACCAAGTTTGGAGAACGTGTTATCTCACGAAATGGTCCAGTCGCTTGGCCGCCTCGGTCGTGAGATTTGACGCCGTTCGACTATTTCCTGTGGGGCTACGTCAAGTCTATGGTCTATGCCAACAAGCCAGCGACGATTGATGAACTTCGTACGAATATCGAACGTGAAATTGCAGCAGTATCGGCCGATTTATGCTTGAAAACCGTCGAAAATTGGGTTCAGCGTCTGAACTTCTGTAAGCGTGCCCGTGGTGACCATGCAAAAGAAATCCAGTTCCATACATAATGGCATCGAACGTACTTTCAGGAATAAAGAAAATCATTGATATCCAAAACCGTTTTTGTTTTATTTAAAAAAACTTTTGTAGCGCTCTTATTGAAAAACCCTTTATATATATTTTTTCTGTAGTGCAGTTAAATATCCCTAATCGCTAAAAGAAAATGAAGTCTTAAAAACAAAAAAAAATGTATATACTGCTACTGAAAAATAAATAATATATATCACTCAATGCACTGATATACACTACACACTTCTCTAACTTAAAAGAAAATGCATATAATTTTGCTCCGAATCCGAGCCCAACATTTTGAGAACAGTTTAGAGCAGAAAAAAATACTCTTGTCTGCCTAAAGCAGTTAAGAGCATGCTCATTGAACCGACGTGATAAATTTAATCAATTTTACTTAAGAATTGGGTAGTTTATAGTTTGTTTATTCAATAGGTTTAGAATTAAAAAAAAAAAAATTAAGAAATAAACTTACCGCTAAATTCGAATTTCAATTGAATAAAACTTTTTCCTGGTTACACTTTAGTATAAATAAATGAAAAATTAAAGACCAATTCACAAGTCCAAACCGAGGACGATTACTAATTAAAAATATTAAATACACTTTATTCTAAGAATATTTTTTTAACGGATTCATAAAAATGAAAGACTTCAAATACGAATAATCGATAAAAACAAGCGAGACAATTTACTTCTGATCACTGCACAGACACACACATTTTTGTACTCGATTTATAAATGTTTTTTTTTATTTTACCGAAATGAAATACATAGGTTGAATTGCATTTTCCTTTTTTTCTTTATTTTTATTGTGGAGTCGCTTAAACGAAACAAAAACCCACTGGGCTAAAAACGAAAACAACCGTATAAAGGTACATATAACAGTTATTTCATGCGTATGACAAAAAACATTGAGAACACTTCCAATTCATTCAATAATTTACAGTGTACGACAGCAGGGATATCGCTATTTGAAAGAAGAGGACGACGATATTAAGCCGTCTTATAGGTTTCTATTATTTTAACACGAATATTTTTACTTAAAAAAATCGAATTTTCGCGAAATGCACTATAAACACAATTTTTGGGTTCTTGTTTGGTATTCTTCAACATATCGTAGGTACTTTGTTTAGACACAAGAATAACTGGACGAACGGCTTATGCCCTTTACGTTGAAACAAAACCGTCTCCGCGCCAATTGAAGTTGTAGTTGTAGGCAACTTGCCGATTTCTACTTGCTCTTTAAAATATTTCTGTGATTTTTTTTTGACAGCGATTTTAAAAGTTTTCAACTTTAAATTGTAGTTTTGTATTTTCTGATTAGTTGGCAGAAGTTTATTTCGCGTTTGGTTTTTGTGATCAGTTTTTTTTTTTTTTTTAATTGGATTCCAAACAAAGGGAAAATTGGTTAACAGTACACATGAATACGCGCGTTGGACCGCTAATCCAGAGTCGAGATATTACCGTGAGTACAGCGTCGTGATCTGAGAGTGAGAAACAGGACTGTGTGTTACGGTATCAAATACCAATGTATGTACAACGAAACGCGGCTTCAATTCCTGCATGTTGTCCAAGGTTAGTAAAAATCACAAATTTTATGTATTACTAGCTGACCCGACAAACGTTGTCCTGCCATATAAATTACATATTTCTAGGGAATATTTTAGGTCTTAAATGAAAAATAATGAATATATTGCGTGTCTGAATGTTTTAACGGTCGATAAAACTGATCTATCGTTTATCGATAAAATAGAACGGTCATGTGTTTTCTGTTGTTCGTTCTCTCTCTTTCTTCTGTTCTGTCCTGTATAATTGTTCGTGTGAAAACATGGTATGCCCAAATCTAAGCCACATACGGAGATCATTTGGCCTGCAAATTATTGATTATCATTGCGAATACCATCCTAATAGGAAATCGAACGCTTTTGAATGTCTGCAGAAATCATTGGAATGCGCTGCAAGAAAACATTTTCGTGTCGGAATTTACCATTAAAAATGGTGGCTTTGCCTTCGATATTGTTTTTTTTTATCAATTTTTTAATGATCAACCGCGTGGAATTATACGTTCGAAGTGGTTTTAAATTCCGAAGTAAAAAAAACCAGAGATCCAAATATTACTCGTTAAAGATGTCGTGGTATTTCTGGCAAATCTAGATCCTTGCCGATGAGCAAGCCGTTCAATGGTTGTGGGGGTTTCTGGTAATTTTACTTTTCCTGATGCACAACACATGCCGGCTGGCTCATGTTTGAATTTGGACATGCGCTTAATGGGTACATTCTTCGTCAAACCAGAACTTTCTGATGAGTGTTATATTCAATATCTGGCTCGTATTGGAGTGCGAGACAAAGGAACGAAGCAGAAGTAAATTCTCGTTATTTTTTTGGCGTTTTTGGTAATTTGCCCTGTGTGTATCAATTACGAACCATCTCATTTGTCTCTGTTCTCGTGTGATTAATATTCATGCAATTGCGACATTCTTACACGCACATTTTTGTCATATTTTCGGATTTCTTCGTCTGTTCTTTCTGCTCTTCTCTTTCTTATGTTCGACGGCCCGAATGGGCCCCCTTGCTTCTTGCTTGCATTGTGGACTTTAACACCTACAGAAACGCAAATCGATATATCTACTGATTAAAAACTTTATGCCGATAATGTATTTTTTCTTTTACACGTTACAATTTTTTTTTTTTGCTAGGATTGGTTTACCTCTATCCACCACGAGGAGGTGGAGAGAGAATCTTTCTCCATTCCATACCAACATTTTAAATATTTTTTGTTTTTTATAATCAAATAAAAAATAAAAAAAAACTTTCAACCTATTAATATAGTTTAAAAAAAATATGACCAACTGATATACTTTAAGAAACTGAGAACAAAATCTTACAAACAACATTTTTCTTTTTAAAAAAAAACTAAAATTAAAAAGAAATTTAATCAAAACCAGTCTTATTGTTTTTGAAATTCCTTTTCTCACAAATTAACTGATATTTAAGATATGTAAAAGCATATACTTAATTTTTCTAAAAAAAAAAAACATTTATAGTCTGTCCACTAGAAATTGTCAGTACAGAGTGTCTTTCATTCGCACTCTTTTGTTTTCCATTAGATACTATTCTAACAATAGCTTTCGCAGGGTTACTGAAGTAAGCATTTTGAATTGGACAGAACTGAAAGAATACTGTGTAAAGTGACCTATCTTTTTATTTTAGACTAGCTGACCCACTCGCTGTTGCTCGTGTTTACCATAGATTTTCCGAATACCGATGAAACCGCCACATATTGGGTCCAATTATAGCTAAAAACCACAAAAGTAATCATCTTAGTTAACACACAAAATGTTTTTAAAATCGGTTAATAATTTAAAATTTAATATTGTTGATAAGAAAATATATACCTATAGGTAAAACTATATTTTCGTTAATATCTCTACCGGAGCGTCGCTTATCGGGTCTAAATCATACCTCATAGAGGGAAAACTTAATTTTTAGTAAACATCTCACGTCCAACGCTACCTATCGGGCCATTTTAAAAATTTCTGAATATTTCAAAAAAATCACTCTCCCCGTTTGATCTGGCATTTTTACTAATATCACTTACACGAAACAAAATAAACCGACCGATAACTTTTATACACTTAATTTTTTGGAATTCACAGACAATATGAAAAAAATACTTTCCAGTTTGAATTCACATTTGTTGTCATTTTTGTTTTTACGTGAATAATTCCAATATTTTAATAGCTATTCTGCTATTCGAGGCATAGACTAATCCAACAAACCATAAATCATTGAAATCGGTTCAGCCGTTCTTGAGTTATAAATGGTGTAACTATGTTTTATGTACATATATAGATTAAAATATTATCTCTATTTGTATTTATAAAAATTAAATAAAATGTATTTTTTTCCACACCACCAAGAGGTAAGATTAAAGGCGTCTTTTTAAAGAGTATCCCCAGTTGGCCTTATCCCTTTACATCACATTAATTTCACAATGCAAATCCTAAAAATACACCAAAAATCAATTAACCGAATGCTTACTACGAAAATCTACCCAAATAACTAAGAAATTTTTCACACACTAAAAAAAATGCAAAACATACAAAGAAAAAACACTCCACGATAACACCGCCATCAGTTTAAAAGCTATAAAATCAAAAATTCCTTAACACAAACCCAAGGAATAAAAACGAACGAGTTACCAAATTGACAGAGGTAACTCTGAATGCATGTTAATATTTAATGAGCGTTGAAAATCCAGTCCAAACAGTGTGTACTTACCCCAACTGTGCGCTGTGTAGGGCGTCCTAGGACTTATGTCGGATGAAATATCGGCAAAAGCGGTTAAAAACTTTTTACAGGAGTTTTTTTTCAATTCAGTATGGTACAAAAATATGGCACGCTACTGATTTTGAAAAAGTTTTCCCATAAGACCTATTCTGACAATTTTAGTATTCTGACCAAAGTCAAAAGAAATGAACTGATGATTAAAATGAAAAAAAAAACACCCCTCCGTGACAATGTTTTTGAACATTGCCGTGACCAGGATTCGAACCTGGGTTACCACGGCCACAACGTGGGGTCCTAACCACTAGACGATCACGGCTACCGGAGTGTTGTAAAACGTTATGTCAATAAACACTAACAAAGAGCTTCAAGACATTACATATTTAATTTTTAATTCAATTTTGGATATTTGAATTTTTGTTGCAGTTAAGAAATAGTTCTTAAGAAAGCTACAACGATTTTTAAATAATAAATAAAACTTAATTTTCTAAAATAGTACAGTCATTTGGTAGTTCTACCCGGAAAGTTTTCCGGGAGTTTTGAAAATTGGTGGTTTTTATATAGATTTCGACATGCTCTTTCCGAATTTCAACTTTACCACCACTTTGGAAAAACCTACACTTTTAATTTCCGCCTATTACGAAAAAAACGCCTAAGGGTGTTGTGAGTTTTTTGACTAAAAAAACGTGTTGAGTCGAATTCGAAGCACTTGTACGCGTAAACTACTCATTTTACAAGAAAAAGGTTATAACATAAATTAAAAGAAATGTTCTCTAGTTTATTTTAGTAATTAAATTTTTTTTTTTGTAAAACAGCTGGAAAGAAAATATTGCCAAAAAAAATTAAATTTTCTTGGTAAACCCCTTTTTGAGCCCCAAATAACTGGACTAAAAATCTTATACAAAATTCCAACTGCCATAAATCAATACACAAACATGTTCTAATTGAAATAAATTAAGAGTTGAAGCGAATAAACCTTTTATTGAGGTTATATTACTTAAATTGTATCAAAAGCAAGCCAGTTAAGGAGGAATCTGTCATTGGCGCCCAATGTGGGTCCAGTTTGTATTGGTGTTTAAATAAAATCGTAAATCAATCCAATTTCTTGCCTGTTCCCGTCTATATACAAGTGTATTTGTATTTAGATTGCTAAAAAACTCTTACAAGGTTTTCAGAAATGATAGTCAGCTTCGTCAGTCGGGTTGTCGGGTTCATTAAATTCGTCTAGTTCATCTTTTATAGCAAGGAGTCGTTGTTGTTTTGAAGGTACTAAATGTTCTATGTCTTCCACTTTGAAGGGTGGGAGGGTCAAGGTTCTTAAGTTGTAGTTCTTCAATTTCCACACCATCAACAAAACCTAGATACACTTTTTACATCGATTAAAAATTGTATGATTTGAGAGACAAAATCGTCTTTGTACTCTCTTTCAAGACAATTGTTTAGATAAAAAAAGTGCCATGTACTTTTGAAGGTTAATGTCCGTCGGCATACAATTATTTTTTTTCCTAATAGTCTATTTTGGTTTTTCAGGTCGTTTATGGTGGACAATTGCTAAACACCTTGATTCTGTCGCGCGCTGTCTGAACAAATACGACTGGTGTTGGGATTTCCATATTTATGGATGTAAGCCCATAAATCCTGCTTGCATTTGGATTTGACTGAGGTTAAGTCCAACTTTATCTTCCTTGCAATACAAACCCAACACCACTATCGTCTTTTGTTCTGTCATTCCTCTTTGTTGGTATTTTGGTCACCGATGTCAAAATTGGTATGAGACGCTACAATTTCACGAATTTCACGGCAATAGTTGTAATAATCAACTATGGTTGATTTACTAAGCTCATTTTTATGGTCGTGGTGGCGCCAAGCGAGTAAATTCTAATTTTAATATTGAGAAGTAATAAATAACACATGTGTATTATATAGATTCTATTAATTAATTGAAATACCGTGTTTGTTGGAATCTTGATAATAAAGGAGATGAGTAGGGCAAGTACTTCGCGAATCTCCAACCGACATTGATGGCCATGGAAAAAAGTGCCAATCGAAGGATTAATATTGTATTTCTACAATTTTTGTCACCCTTTTCTTGGAGCACTTGAGCATCTCAAAAACCAGCCAAATTTAAGATTGTGTTTTGTTTCCGCTTTCATTGCAGCAACATGATGGAGAAGTTGAATTTTTGGAGGGAATGAGCCCAACTTCCTCCAAAAACGCGATGGCTTTTTCGTTGGTTGAGATCAAATCCCCGAAAGATAAAAAAAAATTGAAAAATCAACAAGTTTAGGATGAAGTAATGAATATTTAGATGCCATTTATGTTTTTATGTATAGGAAACACTTTATTCACGCAAATGTTCAAGAACGAATGACCTTTGTAATAACAAAATTTGGCCACATAAACATAGTGCATATGCAAAGCTTTTTTTTAAATTCAAAAATCTTTGCATAACCCAACCTCGCACTTATCCCAAATTCTATAGTGATGCTAAGCAGGGGGTCGCAGGGGGGTAGCATGCCTTCCCTTACCTACCTCTCTGTTCTTATTTAATACATTTAACATTGTATATACTACAGTGCCGTTCGAAAAATTTTGGTCAAACTTTTTTTTCGAATTTTGTCAAACTTGTTCCAATAACTACACATATTTTAATGAGGTTTCGTTTTCTTATGCGGTTTCAATCGTTTCATGTTACATTTAGAGTAATAAAAAATTTTTACACGCGGTCACGGGAGTAAAATGTTGTTAGACCGAAAAATGGATTTTTTGAGTACCAGGCCCATTTGTAGGGATTAAAGAAAAATACTTTATTTGTGCAGTTTTTCTGTTTTTGTATTGCTTCTCAGAAACATTCTCTATCTTTTTAGTACTTTGTTGGACCTCCTCTTGCTTTTATTATAGCTGTACACCGGCGAGACATTGACTCAGATAGGTTTTTCCATATGGATGCAGGTATGGTGTTCCAGGTCCGGATAAGTAAATTTTGTAGGTTTCCAATTGACACTGGACGCTTCTTCGCAACCTTGAGTTTCATTATTGACCAGATATTCTCAATTGGATAGAGATCTGGACTGTAGGGAGGCCAACTTAATACATCGACATTATTTTCTACGAAGTACTTTTTAACCTACAAAAAAAAAAATGCAAATATTATTCTTAGTCAAAGAAGTTCTAGCTTATTTAAAAGCCTGATATTAATGTTTAATGTTAAAAAAAACAAGTTCATACTTACAATTTTGGCTGTATGGCAAGGAGCATTGTCCTGTTGAAAAATGAATCTGCAAGTGTCACCAAAAAACTCCAGCGCAGAGGGCTCAAATTAATTTTTCAGAACCTCCAGTAACTTTTGATTCTAGAAAGACCATTCTACCTTTTTCATCTCCAGAGAAGCATCCTGAGATCATCACACCTTCAGTTTTGGGGGGCATCCGTAAGATGCATTCAGAGCTTGGTCTTTCCTTTGGTTCTCTTCGCGCAAGAATCCTCCCATCTCCAACATGCAGCTTAAACTTTGATTCGTCGGAGAAGATAACGTTGTTCCACATGTCTTGAGTCCAGTTAAGATGCTCCTGAGCCCAGGCCAATCGTTTTTCTCTGACTCTTATTGGAAAATCTGGCTTCAGTACTGGCTTGAGTGTTCTAAGTCCAGCTTTAACGAGCCTTTTCCTCACTGCGCTTGACGAAATAACATTTCCTGTAGCTCGACAAAGACCATTTTTAAGATTAAGATTAAGAAATCTTGAACCGATGCCGACGGCTTTGCAGCACCAAAAAACGATCTTCCACTGGGGTCGTCTTTTTTGGCCTCCCTGAGCCCTTTTCCTGCTGGTTGTCCGGTCGCACGATTTTTTTTCAAATTCCATGCCACAGTTTGTTGAGCAACATTCAGTCTTTTGGAAATTTCATGAGTTGTCAAATTAAGACGTGACAGACACAAAATATTGGCTTTGCACTCCGAACTTATTTTTCCCATTTTTTTTTCACTTATTCACTTCGGTTCGCTTTGGACTGCTATCACGAGCTGAATGCACCTCTTCTTCATAAAAACATCGATTTTTATGCACTTTTTGAACGACATTTTGCTACCTAGTGCAAAAAAATCTCGTACCTCTCATAAATTACATATACAATGCCATTTAATTAAAAAAATAGGTTTGGTAAATTTCAATTTTCTTGTAAACTGGAATACATTGAATCACCTAGTTTTCAGTGTTAGATTAATAATTATTAGAAGTAACAAATAATTATATTTACATAATATTATATATTATCCAAATTAATAGAAAAAAAAATATTTTTTATATTTTTTTTTGTAAAATTTTGTGTTTGAAATAAGTTTTTGCAAAAGCTAATAATAGACATTACCTAATTTAAAAAACTGTAAGATAGAATAGAATAGTCCATTAGCTTTCAAAAAAAGCATAGCACATTATTGTAAGTGTTGCCGTTATTTTTAAATATTTTTTTTTACAATGCAAGTGTTTTTTTATAAAATTGCCCCTCCCGCCTAAACGGGGGGGAGATAAACCTTCCTCCCGTGGTAAAAAATGCTTGTATTTAACTTCTCTACATAATCCCGTTATCAAATCGTGGCGCCACAGTTATCGTACTCTTGCCAAACTTGGGAGTTAGCTTAATACGTATAATTGTTTGCCGGATTCGGTACTGTTTTGAATAAAGTATTTTTTTAAGTCCAGTATCAAGAGCATTATAAGTCCATAATGAGCTTTTGACTTACTTGGATGTGCTATAAATCCACAATTCAATAATAGACTTATAACCCACCCAAGTTGGAGCTTTACTTAAGCATCTCAAAAACCATTTCTGAGCGACCGATTAAATCTTATAGTCCAAATCCTTTTATGCGTGAAACAGATTAAACCAGCAACAGCGGCCGCCATTAATTTAGAACCAATGTATTTCAATGGCTCAACTTAGACTAGACCAGCACCAGCAACTTCACCAGCGTCGTTAGACAAAAGTCCTAAATTTGCTGTTGCTGTTCCATTGCTACCAACTTTGCGCAAGTGAAATTCAGGGGCACCATACTGCAAAAGAAAACTTCGTATACTTTTTTATGACACAAAGTGTCAAAAAGAACTAAGAAGACGATGCTGGTGTTGGTGGCAAAGTGTTTCAATTTATTTTGCTGGTCAGCGTGCCTGTTTGCTGTTGACGGTGCTGTCGCTGGTTCAATCTGTTTTGCGCTTTAGGCTTTTTTCCTGTGGACTTTTAACCCTACTCCATCACTATCAAGCTAAGGCAGTGCTTTCTGAAAACAAGGCTTGAAATCTCTCGATAAATATCACTCTTCCTAGCCATTTATCCCAGCCAAAACGCATAATAGGAAGTGTTTTAAATGCCATGGTCTTGTTAGCAATTGCGACGGAAAAGCTGGAGACGCTGGCGGTGGAGCAAAGTTTTATACTGTAGCTCGAGGAAAAAATTGGGTAGTTCCACTGTAGTAATGAAAACCATATTGATTTATTAACTTACAAAATCAGATATAAAAAAAAAACAATAATAATTTCAAGAATTGTAGTCATCCTCGCTGAAAAGAATTACCTGATGTTGTATCATCATAAATCAACATTTGTATCTGAAGAATGAAATATCTTATTCCATTCTCTTCAATAAAGATACCTACTATTATTTTTTTTCTTCCAAATATGGCCGTAAGTGCGTTCGATCCAAATGTCGTTCCAAGATGGCTCTTCTTTAATTGACAGGTGCTAGAGCTGGTCTTAAGGCTGCGTCTGAGTAAAATGCGTTACAATCAGGTTGCGTTGATAGGACAGCTGTACATGAAACATGTCAGCGTTGGCGTGTGTATCTACAGACAAGACATAGTACTTACTACTATTTTTATTTTATATTTTTTACTTCTGATTTTCTGTCAGACACGATAGTCAGAAATCGTGACTGGATGAGAGGATTGTGGTGTAATATTCGCTTCGAATAGGAATCGCAATTAAATTTATCGCGAAAATCATATCTTTTCTAGTTAGATGCCTGTTTGGAAAAAGGGATTGGAAACATTTATTTTTTACGGGGTCGAGTTTATTTAATGGGATCAAGTAGCTTGTGTGACATGCTATGAACATTTCGATGATTCGATGTAATACTAATAAGTCATCTTTGTTGGGAGAAGTGACGTGTGTCACGACTGTGCTGATTTAGGATCTGTTTTTTTTTTCTTTGATGAAACGTGTTAATAATACACCACAAAAAAAGGTTTTACTTATGCATACGAAATAGTATCTTAAAGTAACTTATCGGTTGTTAATTACGAGCAATACTCTCGCGAAATACTTTAAATCTATATCACGATTAAACTACACGTGTGAACATTTTGCTTTGAAGACTGTTCGGTTAATCCGGAGTAAGGAAGAAAAAAAGATGTAACGAGTTAAAAATCTTGAAAAAACTATTAACATATTTAATTAGTTTTTATTGATTTTTACAAATTCGCTGAGTAAACTGCTTTTCCCGCCAATTTTTTCTTCAACCAGTTTTCATCTCAATTGCATCAGTTCACAGTGTGACCTCCATATTTTATCCACAAAGCAATGATGTCAATTACCCCCATCTTCGTCATTATTCACTTTGTAACCTTATGAAGAGAATGTGCAAAGCCACTTATCGAAAGTCCCTATTAAAATAACATCTTGAAGGTTTGCGCCGCTAGCAACCCAAAAGATACAGAAATCCGTTCAGTCGAAGGATCTTCATTGCGCGTCATAAATTTTTGTTCATTCGCTTTAATAACCATAAAAATAGGAATATTTCGTCGTCTCGCAGGCAGAAAAAGGTCTTTTAAAGTTGGCTACAACCCACAAACCTCCAAGTGTTGCATACAACACCAATCCAAATGCATTAGAGATGTCGTGTTTTAATTCAAAGAATTCGTTCAACTATTTAAAAACGCACCCAAGAAGTAATCATCGATCGACTTATCCAGATTCGATAACCATTTGGATACACACGACTTGAATAGCTTGTGGCATTCCTAACATGGTGAACGGGACACAAGACTATTTCGATTTCATGTCGGCATTGCATTGTGAATTATGTTTCGAGATACTTTTTTGATGTTTTTGGTTATACGTATCTTATAAGTGAAGTGCGTTTAACATGAAAACTAATGACATCACGTGTTGGATGTTCTTGTTTTTTTTCACTTCTTCATGATCGGAATCCAACTGGGTGAAGCAGCAGTATGTCGACAAGGCTTAGATCTCTAAGAGCTGTGGTATGCCATTTTTGGCATGCGGGATATAATTCCCAGAAGATTTGTGTCAGAAACATGTTTATTTGAAAGAACATCGATGTAGATACTCTTGGAGGTTTGATTTGATTTGAAGTCGCACTGTCAGCCAAGTTGTGATTTGATATACGTGCAGCAGAGTGACGTTTCTATATAAGTACTCAATTACAAGCTTATATTTAAATTTATTAAAAAAAAAAAAAAACAGTGAACACCTGGGAATGATAACGAACTAATTTAGTTTGAGCAGAAAGGAACTGATTTTTTTTCCAGAACTGAGAACTAAAGCTAGAGTTTGAATTCGATTTTTCATAATTGGCAGCCAGCATATAGTGGTACAAAATGCAGACCAATTTTGTATCGGATTAAGTTCAGGTAACCGCCAAGATCTGACCAAAAAAGTTTGTAGTTTGTGGAGAAGCCTTTTCTATCTTTTCTTGGGTAGAACTGATGACGGTTAATCCTTTTCAACTTCATCTTCAAATCTGAACTTCCTTCGCTCCTCGGGCTTTGCTTCCCCTCCCTTTTCCTATTTGTTGGCTTAAAATCCGTGGCTTCTGTGTCCAAGATAACTTCGCTAACAATTTCTTGTCTTTAATTGTTGTATTGAAAGGAAATTTTGAGGGTGATTGAATCCCCTGTTGTACCACGCCCATGTGTTGTCATATTGCACATTTTTTTGTAGTCCAACTCCACAACAATTTGAAGTTGACATTGGTCATGTGTTTAATATAACGACGATTAATGTTGTCTTCGTCACAAAAGGTCTTAAAATCAACACTCACAAACTGCCGGCTATTATCAGCTCTTGGACTAAGGAATTAGGATATCCAAATCTATAGAAGATTCCATCGCAATTATTTCTAAGCACGTACATTTCTTTAGAAATCCGGTTTCCTGGTATTTTGAATAATAGTCTATGATGACAAATCATGATTTGGTTGTGAAACTTTTGACTGCAATCTCCGCTTCATGGCTGTTTCTCTCCAATCACCTTAGTGACAGACCCTAAGCCCTTCTGGAATGACAAATGACAATCCTGGAATGACGCAGGACGATGATTCCATAGGTGCAACGTTCAAACCGAAATTGAAATAACTAATTTCTGCTGCTAGTTGTCCAATCCACCCTTTTGATGTTTTGTACTGCTTCTAAGACTTCTAGACCAGTGCCGTTTTCTTTAACCACTTCGCTTATTGTAAGCGCCCGTGGAACCATGTTCTCAATCTGTGTACCTTTGCTACTCACAATAGCTGTCAAGGGAATCCTTATCATAAATCTTGCACACTAAAGAAATCCACTTAACTCTATTTTTCGCCTTAAGGCCTGGAGTTTAAGAACCCATCATTCCATTCTGGACCTGGAGGTTGGGACGGGACGTGGCCACGTTTTTACTTGCGATTATAGGGACTATAAGGCAAGTTTATGATTCGTGAATGTAAGAAAATTGAGATAACAACCAAACATTACACTACGATCGTAGAGAAGCCTAAAAAAGTCATTGACAAAAAATGTCCGTCTGTCTGTCTGTCTGTCCGCGTGTATATCGATCTGCATCGTAAGCGGGTTAAGCGATTGCGTTCAAATTTGGTATGTGTGTATCTCTTGGCATTCCTTAGAGGGGAAATTGAAATTTAATTTTTAGGGCTACAAATAACGGTACCTGCCATATAATGATTAAGCTTATTTTTTTCGAAAACGGCTCCAACGATTTTTTACTTGCGATTATAGGTACTAGTTATAATACAAGTTATGCATTCGTGCAGATTAAAAATTTTGAGATAACAATCAAACATGACATTACGATGATAGAGAAACATATTTGAGTTACTGGCAAAATTCTGTCCGTCTGTCTGTCTGTCTATCTGTACGGATGTATATTACACTACAGCCTAAACGATTGGGCCAATCGTCTTCAAATTTTGAACTTAAGGTTATTTTGACATTCTACAGAGGAGTTTTTTCAATTTTTGTTTTAGCTCAAAAATTAACGGTACCTGTCATATAACCGTTATGTAAAAGCTTATTTTTCTCGAAAACGGCTCCAAGAATTTTTATAAAAAAAATCAGTGTACTACTGTAGGTATGCATTATATTTTAATGAAAAATAAATTTATATGGTAGGCAAAAAACGGTACCTTCCATAGGACAGGTTTTTTTTCTTCGACTTTCTCAAAAACTGGAGATCCGATTACAATCAAAATTAATATTCAAGAAGATGTTGGTAGCCTGAGTAATTTTGTATTAATTTTTTTTCGAAAACCTTTTTTTTTTAGTTTTTTAAAAATCAAAAAAAATGTTTTTTGAAAAAGCAATATTTTGAAAACGGGTAAGCGATTTTTTTTTAAATTTTGTTTTTAAATGTACGTAATTTTTGTGCTTAAGTTTGTATTCTTGAATTATTTTTTTTTTATTTTAAAAGAAAAGTTGTTAAAAAAAACCGTTTTATTTAAAAACGGCTCCTACAATTTTGAAAAAAAAAATTCACACTTTAAGAAATAAAATGCCGTTTATATTATTTCACCCAATACATTTTAACGTACTTTATTCGAACAATCAAAAGTCACAAAAATCGAATAAATGCTTTGATGTTCACTTTTTTTTAATTTTATTCTACAATGTTACCGCACATATGAGCAAGTACATGCGATCCAGTCGTGCAATTTATTTTGTTGGTAGTAGCTATCCGCTAATTAGAACCAAAATTACCGGAAAAGTCTATTTACGGTACCATTCATATAACGATTTTTTTAAATTTTCGACTTTCTTGGTAACGGCTCAATGGATTTTAATAAAATTTAATACTTGAGAAGATCTAAGTAGCCGAATTAATTCTGCATACCAACATATTAAATAACTTTTTTTTCTAATTAAAGTTAATTTTTGATTATTTTTTTTTGAAAAATCAATATTTTTAAAACTAATCAAAAAACAAATTATTTTAAATCTTAAAATGACATGTATAATAATAAACTCTAAAAAACTGCATACCAAAATTTAAAAAAAAAATTAAAAAACTAAAAATAAATAACAGGATTTTATCAAAATCCGTCCTACAATTTTCGCACTATTTTCATAAATTCGTTATTATACAAGACGTGTGATGGCAAAAATCGTTAAGAATTGTGGTTTTGACACTATTTATAAGTTCATAACGTGTTACTTTTGTACGTAAATGATACTTGTTTCGATCAAAGATCTTACCTTCCAATATAATTAAGCACATAAGAGCAAGTACGTGCGACCCAGTCGTGCCCATTTTTTGTTTACATTTGTGCGAGTCGATTTTTTAATTAAATCCCGCCAGCAATTTCACTATTTAAAATTGTCACATTGCTGGCTAAAGTAATAACTCTGGGACAACCTTCCTGTGTGGAACTGCAAAAGGACCGCTCTCAGCTCGAAATCTTGACAGAAAGACAGTATCATACTTTCGCGAAATGAAATGAGTCGCTTTACGCTTGAACAAAGTTGGAAAATATTGAAAACATATTTCCAAAGTGAATGCTGTGTAGATCAAACAGTGCGTTTTTTTTTAAAAGAAGTTTTGGCGTGGCACATTTTCATCCCAGCGACTACGTTAACAACAAAATTGCCGCATCTGGGGCTCGGAAACCCGCACGTTATTGTCTAAAAGCCACAATCGATCTGTTATACGCACCAAATTCCCAAATCGTGCTATTAGCCGTCTTGGCGATGTCAATTGGCCACCTCGGAGCTGCGTTTTGACCCCTTTAGACTTATTTTTTGGGAGAAATGGTGAAGGCCCGATATTATGCCAACAATCCGGGAACGATTCAAGCACTTAAGGCCAATATCATGCAAGCACTCCGTGAGCTACACCCTGAAACCATCAACAAGGTCTTGGAAAATTGGAGTGACAGACACAGAATGCACTACTGCGAAGCCAGCCGAGGTGACGTTGTGGTCCATAATTAATGGGAATATTTGCTCTTACTAATAAAGTCATAATACATGGAAACAATAATTTTTGTTCATTTTATTGCATTTGTTAAAAGATACTTGTATTTGACCCTCCCTGTATAAGTGGGTTACTGTTCGTAGGGTTAAAATAAGCCAGGGTTAGTACTTTTGCTAAATGTTTTTTTTTTTTCAAACTATTGAACGCCTTTTCCTGCTGGTCATTCCAGATAAACGGAATATGCTTTTTAATCAGATTCCTAAGTATGGTTCTGTTTCCTCTCTTATGTTTGGAGACCGACATTCCAAAATTATTTTTACCTTGTCCGGATCTGGACTGATTCCAGCTGTGGCAACTGCATATCTATTCCCTTATTTTTTCTGTGTAAAATTGTTCTCAGTTTCTGAGAACTTACGACAAGAAAGTAGCTACTCTTGAAAGGTCATCGACCGAAGTATCTTAACATTTAACTACCGCATTGCATTAAGCTTTCTAAGCACGTACTCGAAATTGCAACCGCGTAAAGATTCATTGATCTGATTAGTTTTGTGTAAATGGAGTCGATTTGTGTCCGTCTTTAGTGCAATACAACCCCATTATACCAAATAGAGTGCCAGACGCAGACGATAGTATAAGTTTGCTTCGACCATTTAAGCCAAACATGGACAAACGCATTCGGAAAGAAAAAAAAACAAATAAAAAGTTATAAATTGTAAGTCATTTTTAAACCGATTTGAATGTATTCTAGTAGTGTATCTTTGAATCTACAAAAAAACTTTTCACGGCTCATCGCCTTCCTTAGGGAATTCCAATACTCATGCGTTATGCCCATAACTTGGTTTGGCAGAGACCGATCTTGATTTAACAACTACACTTCTAGACAGCTAGCAACAGCTTGAATAAATTGTTTTTTTTTTTTTTTAGTTCAACATAAATGTTTTGACATCGAATGCCAGCTGCAAATCTAATAGTATTGGTTAAATGGTTAGTTTATTAAATAAAATATATTATTTATTATTACATTCGGAAAATACCGATTAATTTACATTCAATTGACATAAATACTCCAAGCTCTTGCAATGGTCCATGAGTTTCTATTCCAATGTGACGGAGAGGATTGCGTAGATTTTGTTTACTTGCTAGGTCGTTTAAAAAGCCATATCTGAGGCTGAATTGAATTAATAGTTTAAAAGGTTGATTTAAATTTTTAAGCTAACCATAAAGGTATTGACTACGGTTTTACTTGCGATTATAGGTACTAGTTAAAAAAAAGTTAGGGGTACCTGTCATACAACCGTTATGTAAAAGCTTATTTTTCTCGAAAACGGCTCCAAGAACTTTTATTAAAAAATCAGTGTACTACTGTAGGTAAGCATTATATTTTGGGAACAAAAAATAATATGGTGGGCTAAAATCTGTACCTGCCATAGGACCGGTTTTATTTTTCTTCGACTTTCTTGAAAACTAGTGATCCAATTAATTTCAATACTGATATTCAAGAAGATGTAGGTAGCCTAAGTAATTTCGTATTAATTTGTTTCGAAAACATTTTTTTTTATATTTTTAATAATTTTTTTAAGTTATTTATTTTGAAAAATCAATATTTTGAAACGGGTTGGTGATTTTTTTTTAATTTTTTTTTTAAATGTATGTTAATTTGAAGCTAACCTTTGTATTCTTAAATAATTTTTTTTAATTTTTTAAAAAAAAAGTTGTTAAAATAAACCGTTTTGCTTAAAAACCGTTCCTACGATTTAAAAAAAAAATTATTCTTTTTAACATTTCTTAAAGAAATAAAATGGTGTTTAAATTATTTCACTCAATACAATTAAACGTACTTTATTCAAACAATCAAAAGTCACAAAAATCGAAAATGCTTTGATGTTAACTTTAATTTTTTTAAATTTTATTCTAAAACTACAACCCGCGACTTCGTGCGCCTGATACAAATCCTTCTAAAATAATAATTTTCGAAAAATAAGCAAACCCAGCGCTACCTACGGGTAATTCAAATAGCTTTAGTTATTCCTTTAAAAATGAGCTCCCTGCCTGTGAAAGTCCCGTCAAAATCAGTCCATAAATAAGAATTTTGATGAAAACGACATCATTTGCCACCTAGTGAATAATTAAGTTACTCCTTAGGATATCAGCTACCTGCCAGTGAAAGTCCCGTCAAAATATGTGCAGCCGTTCCCGAGATTACCCGGAACAAACAGACAGAAAGACAAACAGACAGACAGACAAAAAAATTTTAAATGGTGTTTTTGCTATCAGTACTGTATATCCTTTCGTATAAATCAAGTAAAAAGCTGTTATTTTGATTTTAAAAACAGACACTTAATTTTTATTTATGTGTATATAGATGTGACCGCACATATGAGCAAGTACGAGCGATTCAGTCGTGCAATTTTTTTTTTTTTATAATTAGCGCGCGTACAAGGGATTATTTGTTTCCTTTTTAATGTAGAGCACACTGCGCGGGCATTAGAAAAATAGAGAGTGGAAGGACAGGAGGTGTCGATTAACATTGGTTTTTAATGCTTGCAGATCAAAATGGCAAGGGAAAATTTCGCCGGGTAAACTATTCCAAATTCGTGTTGTTGGGCTAAAAAAAGAATCCCTATATTTCACCGTACGTCAGAAATTGGGCTCGAGGGTGAACTGATGAGCATTCCTTGCAAGACGGGTATTGCGGTGGAAATTTTTAATTTTCTTAAATTTTATTCTACAATGTGACCGCACATAAGAGTAAGTACTTGCGATCCAGTCGTGCAATTTATTTTAGAATGCTTTGGAGGCCATAAACTATTTCTAAGGAGGCCTTAAAATATTTTAATATATATGTATATTGTATATTGTATATTCGTAACCAAAACATATAAAATAATAATAAAATGGTGATAGAATGATTGAAACATTGGCTTTCAAGGGTCGGCCAAAACGTTCCTCCTTTAATATATTACAGTTGTTGTAGATAATATTGTGAGGGATTTTTAAAGGAACAGTATTTTGCTTCAACGCTTCGTGGGAAACGACCCTGCAGAAATATCATTGCAAGTAGTGCCTATAGTCATGCTAGGTTACACTTATCTTATTTCACTATCAATATTTCAGAATCAATCACTGCATACGCGGCAAGTCAACTTAAAGTTTAATAAATAAAATTTAAAATAATTTAAATTGAAAAAGGATGCTGCCACAAATGAACTCACATTCTTAAATTTCAAAGTTGCCATTCCGGAGAATCTCTCAATGCAAGCCCTTAATCCTTAATTAAATTAAAAATTGATTTTTATGCTCCACCAAAAACAATCTTTTCTTCTATAGCACCCAAATACTGGTGGTCTAAGAACTAAATTTCATAGAATGCTTCTTTTCCCCCAACATTATTGTATGATGTGATCGTTCTCACATAAAATTAACTCTGTGAGAATCATCCCATAGCTGAAATGTTTAACTGCCAACAGTTACAAAGTTTCTTCGAAAAGGTTGATGCCCCATGCAACTGGCAAAGATAGGGGATTGCTGGTTGATCATCGTTTTAATAATCGGAAGTCTCCTTGCCGTTAACAGGTCAAATTCGCAGTATTTGACTTTTCGCTAATGTTAGTCTTTCCTCGAACCAACTGTCAAAATCAGGACTGTCATGTAGCATTAGACGTAAGTTTTAAATATTATATTTATTTTCAAACCTCTTCTAAGGAAATTTGTGTCAACATTTACGATTCAACCAAAGGCGATTTTGTTTTATTATCTTACTTTCTTTGTTCTTTTGACTGGATATCTGTTTAAAGTAATCCTGATTTAAGCAATGCGTACATACATTTTACCAACAAACTTAAAGAGGCAATTAGTTTGTTTATTTCAAAGATAGGTATTTAGAAATAACTCTAAAAAACCATCGTTGTTCAATAGAGAACTAGTAAATCTGAATAACCGTACAAATAAGGCTTATAAAATGTACCGGAGATCTAACAATAATTTAATGCTTTATGAAAGATATTGCAGTGTCCAAAAGAGATTTGATTAAATATGTTTTTGTACAAATATCCCATTTTTTGTATTGTAATGCCGAATTTTTCGGAAAATCAGTGGGCATTCCGAGCACTATGCATTTTCGGTTATAACTTTATCTGATCATCGAACTGTTTTCAATTTATTTGCTGAGATTTTAAGTTCAGTTTATGCTCCCCAAAATAACGCAACGGCTTTAGAAATGAATATTATATCGAACGTGCTGAATATTGGTCATTGAAGAAGTTTTAGAAGAGTTGAGTTCATTGAACTCGGATAAGCAACTTGGCTCAGATGGTTTTCCTCTCATATTAGTCTTATTCATAAAGCTGGATCAAAGAACGAAGTAACACATTACCGTCTAATGTAAAATTCCGAAACTGTTTGAAAATATTGTTTAGAAGAAACTTTCTAATTCATTGAAAAATACTATTTTACCTCTACAGCACGATTTTCTTAGCGGAAGATCTACTACCACCAATCTCTTCATTTCTTATGTTTTTTGCTAACATCTTTAGGTTTACACACTGCGATTTGATTTATACTGATTTTTCAAAGGCTTTTAATACTTAAGTACTTCTTCGTAAACTAGATGGATTTTCACTCGAACATGCTGAATTGGTTTAGTTCGTACCATAGTGATCGAACTCAATTTGTTCGTATTGATAATATTTACTCGCAGGCTATGTAGGTAACATCCGATGTTCCTCAAGGCAGCTATCTCGGGCCTTTGTTATTTTTAATACTCGTCAACGATAAACCAAACGTCCTTGCTCAGTCTCATCAATGTCTTATGCATGCCGATGATTTAAAAATATATATGTACAAATATATTCTACAGTTAAAAGTGTATTTGACTGTTTAAATCTGCCAAACGATTTATTAAATCTATCCGTTTGGTGTAATCTTAAAAAATTACAGTTAATTTTTTTCTAAATATCAAAGTTGTCATCGTTGGTTACTATAGTTAAGGTAAACAAAGTTCTTTTAGTTATATTTGACTTAATGTTTACTTTTAATTTAATTTTAATTTAATTCGAAAGAATTTAAGGATCTGTTCACACACAAATGCTTATACTTATGCTTATGTAAGATCAGCTTTGGAATATTGTTGTTTATATGGTATCCGATCTATTTAACTCACTCCAATAGATTGGAAAGAATTCAAAAACGCTTAACTAAATATTTGTTATACCTTTTACGTGGGAATAATGTTACAATGTTCTTTGTTTGCTTTTTGGTTTACAAAGTATTGAAACACGACGTAAAATGTTCGGTTTAATATTTTTAAGAGATATCTTAAATGATAAAATTGTTTGTCGTTTGTTTTGATTGCCATTATGTAAAAGAAATGTTTTTAAATCTAATTTAATATCTGTTTTGAACTCTAATGGTTGGTAATGTGCTTACATGTACGTATTTGAAGCTTGTTAACCATAAGTTGTCTGTAAAAATCTTATTATTCTGTTTGACCAAATAAATAAATAAATATCAAACAAAAAAAGGCAATAAACATACCCCACATGATTCATTAAAGAGCTCCGAATCAAAAATTAAGTTGATGTGCACCAGGGCAGCGTCTTGAGTCCTGTGCTCTTTTTACATTCCTTGACTTTCTGGTAGGGGTAGAAGTGAATCATTTAGTTTTTTTTAAGATAGAGCCATCATAAGTGAAGATCCTACATCTTTGCAATGAGCAATTTAAGGTATGTTTAAATATGTTCGGGAAGAAGATGTATACTGCATTATGCGCTAAAAAGCCTGAATGAATATGCCTCCCATTTTCTGATCCGCACCAAGACGAGGCCTATTCCGGGCAGTTATTAGATTGGAACGGTTTTCCGTTAAAATAGGTTAAATACCTAATATCTACGATCCAAAGTCAAAGGAAATTTGGCTCTGCCGTTCTGAAGAAAGTCCTAAAAGAATGCTCCTCTGTTAAATCTTGTCTTATAAGAACATATAACATCGAACATAGAACATAGTTTTGTATAATAATAGAAAGAATTAATGTTACCAAGATCATTGGAACCGTTTAAAACACACATATTTCATCGGAATAAAAATGGCTTATTGCATTTTAAAAATTTACAATCAATGTCTTATGATTTATGTAAATAAATAATGTCTTAATTAAATAATAATGATTAAAAAAACAACCACTCCTAGACAACTTTCGTTTTCAGGATAACTAGAACACTTTAAAATGCCAATAAATTAGACAATTAAGTTTCCATTGCACTTAAGAGCATGTAAATTGTATTTTTTCGCATAGTTCCCTAGCTGATTGTTGATTTAACATTTCCGAATAAATTACTTTTTTTTCCAACACATACATTTTTGTAATTTTAACATTTAAATAAACATTAAACCCACCTCCTTGTCTATTTAAGTTCTGCTTCTGCCATATCCAATTATGGCTCCTCTTGCAGCATTCAACAGACTTCTTCAAACGGAATATAAAAGTGTGATGATTTTTCCATGTATCAAACAGATTGCATCTTATAGATAATTATCTACAATTTTGTTAAATAATTTATGCAATTGCAATAAACATCTGGTCTTGGGGTAATTTGTTCGATCAGTTCGACTATGAGGCGATGAGTTCAGATCATTTCGCCACCTGGTTGAGGAGGTATTAGCATAGTATCTACATAAATGTATCTACATTGTATATTCACTGGTACTATGAAGTAAGAATAAAATATGCAAGTATCTTATGCTTGTGGATTCATAAAGAATCTAATAAACGATTAAAGTGTCACACATTCAATTTTAAGAAATATTTTATAATTCATGCCCCAGTTGTATCAAATATTTGTTCCAATAAATATAGAATACAACTGCGTGAACATTGATTTACAATAAATATATCTATTTTCAGATCAGACTCGCAGATTCGTTGCCATTTTAATTTCAATGTTAATTTGCAACATTTTTTAACTCACATCGTTATGAAATCGTTGATCGGAGTTCAATTCATTGAAATTAATTTCAGAAACAAAAAATCCCATCACGATTTATTTTCAATACTAGAATAGAAACCTTTTGCAGACACAAATTGGATGATTTATTAATATTGTTGTTAAAGAGCGGTTAAGTCGTGATAAATTTAACACTTGCCACCAAAAACTGTAGATGAAGTTTCATTGTTGCATTGCAACATGGTCATGGGATTTTAATAGAATTAAAGATATAATTTGTAAATAACAAAGTAGTATAGGTGACTAATTTTAATTGCTTGTTGTAGATACGATTTTCGATAAGCACAAAGATTAAGAGTTTGTGCGAGAACTCTTTTGTTTATACTAGATTTGTTTTCTTTATATTCAGTGCCGAATTTTAATGTCTGCCGCACAGAACCTTGTTCAGTTTCTTAAGATTATAATGTAATTGTTGTAACAAAGAAATCTGCTATTCTATGAATTGCCGAGTATAAAACCAAAATTTTAAGCAATAATTTGTTGGCCAGATAAAAAAGCTCCAGACATATTGCTATATGCATTCTCATGCAGACGTTTGAGATATTATAAATTCTGTTTGTATGTTTTGACCGGCGGAAATCCAAATCCTTTGTTTGATTTCACATTGTTTCCTTGTTGCTTATGCTTGTCATGAGAAGCTTTTTTCCCTAGTAACATATACGGCTAAAAGAAGAAAACAATCATGAAGGTTTGATTGGGACTTTATTTTGGGGCCAACAATCCCATTGAAGTATAACCATCTCTAAAATATGAAACCGATTTTAAATGCTGTAACTGATGTAAGAGGAATAACAGTTGTAAAATGTGTTACAAGCGTTGTAAAAGTAGCATTGTATATAAACTGCTATCTATATACAATGAAAATAGTTGAAGTTGAAACAACTGCACCAGAATAGTTGGCGCCGGTTTCGAATGAGGCGAGTATAGAGAATCCGTTTAGAATGAAGTTAAGGAAATTGAAGGAATCGTCTTAAATTTTGGTGAAAAAGACGTGCCCCCTATAGGCCCATGGCATTAGTGTGCCAGGTTTAAGAGACATTGAAAAACTGTGTAGGAATTTCCATTACTGTTATTTCTGCGGAGTAATTATTAGGATTTCCAGTATCACGGCTCTGCAGGATTTGCAGAACTATTGTTCTTTATGAAGGCTTGTGGGCCCTGTCTCTTAGATTGAGTCAAAGCTAAAAAGCAGGCTAATATGGTTATCAGATATTAACAGGATATTCAAGTTTCTTGCACGACTAAATATGGTAGTAGCTGACTGTCAAGTAAAGTTGCCTCCTAGTGTGGGCTTCTTGGTGACTGTTTTACCAAAATTGCTGTAACACATGGTCTCCAATATTTTAAATCCTAAATACCAGAGGTGTTAAAAAGCCTCGCCTCATATTATATTTCATTGGTAGAAAAGTTACGAAAGGCTGTCCAAAGGAGGTATGGTGATTGCTTGAATTAAGCCATGTGCAAGACGATCCTCTCTGTTTAAAGAATAAACAAATTCCTTCAAAAACTTAGATTTTTTTTTAATATATAATTTTTAAAATAAATTTAAATTTAAAAATTACATTAAAGCATAATAAGATACAACAACCTTAAAAGGAGGGTACTGTCCCCTGCTTCATTCGCATTTTTTATCAAACAAAATGGTATTTTTAAATATTATATGCATAGAATTTATTCCGTCAAAATACTTTGTCTTAGAAATTTATCTACTCGTTCGAAATGTGAGTAAGATTACGGAAGAACTAGTCTCCCTCTGCGTGCATGTGTCTAACCAGTGTTTCCAAAACTGTTATATCCAAAGCGAACTACGGTTAGGCATTTAATGACAACTTGTCCAAAAACATTATTTATTTTTATATTCAATCGAAGAAAAAAAGTTTTTAAAAACAATTCATGAATTCATCATTCATACTAGTTATTTCCTATAAAATTCCTCCTCTGGCCACACTAATTGATCCACTCTTTTAAGACAAAAAACTCTTAAAAAAATACAATAATTACAATTGTCAAACCACAGACGAACGATCAGCTGTTTATTAAAGAGAAAGAAAACTACCCACATGCTTGTGATTGATGGAGTTTTCCGCAAAGTTTTTTCAACTCTTCGTTTGAATCATCATTATCACCTTGTCACACTTCTTCTGTTCGTCATTATCATTCCAATGAACTGTTACTAGGTAACACACCTCCACAAGAGATCTCACTGACACTGACACCTCGAGCATCGGGATCGGCTGCCAAGCAGGTGAGATAATCTTGTTTGCTTGCACTGAGCTTAATCTCAGCTGCAAAATTAACCTCAGCTTGCAGGTAAGCCGCTTCGGTATTCGGTTCGCTTAAGCGCTAGCAGAAGAGGTGGTGAACTGGTTGGTAAGTAGTATTAGAGAAGCTCTCAGTTTCACTCGCATTTAGCTAAGCTTGAGTTAAACCACCGCACATACCAGAGAGACTGGCTCTTCTTAAGAGGTTCAAGCAACTTTCAGTTGGAGTAAAAGTTGGTTTAAACGAGACAAGGAGGCAAGTTGCTGCACAGAAAACGATCAGTGATCACTTGGCAGTCATCGGTAGCGGTTCATCAAACGGTTAATATTAAAAGTGTACCCAAAATCTTGATCGTGCAATCAATACAGGTTCCGGTGTGAAGAGGTGAATGTGAATTTTTTTTTTGTACGGTGAAAATTTTCAAAATCAAACATTTGGCAAGTGAAAAGTTTGTGTAACGTTGTCGATGAAAAAAAAAATTGCATCACACAATCACCGGTTAAAGCAAAAGAAGATTAATTTACAAATTTGACGTGTCTTCACAGTTATTCATGTTGTTTTCAGTTTCTTTTTTTCGCCGTTTTGTCATCCTCTTTTGAGGGTCTTTTGTTCAACAGTAAAAGAAACGAAAAATCTAATTGCTGCAATTAAAGAAAATAAAAATAAAAGAAGTCTTACATCCGCGGATTATGTGATTAATGTCTTCTTTTTTTTGTGTTTAGAGCTTAAATGTGAAGAAATAGAAGTTAAATTAGAAAGAAACTGTGTTTTTTTCTTTTCTAGTTTTTGATCTCCTCAATGAGCGGTTCTTTGCGTGGCTCTTTCGTAGTGATGTGTTTTTTTTTTCTTTTCTTCTTTAAATCTCGGTCAAATTTTTTTTTTTATGTTTTTTCAAAGATGTGTCTGTGAGAGAGTGGTGCAAGAGAGAGCGTGGTAATAGTATGGAAACCTCAAGAATTCACGTTGGATTCTTGGATTGAAACGCTAATCGAATAAATATAGCTTTAAAAAACTTTGTGTTTTTATAGTAGTTCTTGAAAATGCGTCTGCACTTGTTGATGTTTTCATATGTACTTTATGCGGGTGATTATATTTTCGTTTTTATTTGCTTGTGAAAGTTTTTCCTCAGAGAAAATTTCAGTTTTAATTGAGAGAAGAATTCCTAAGTGTGCTTACATACATATCAGGTTTGGATTTGGAATTTGTTTGTTTACTTTTATTTTTGATTTGGGAGAAAATTTGATCTCAAAAAATTGATCTCAATATGTATATCTTTTTTTTATTTTTTTGTGTTTTTTTTTAATGAATTATCTATATCATATTGAATTTATATGTTTGCATTTTAAATTTTTACTTGCGATTAAAGGGACAATAAGGAAAGTTTAGGATTCGTGAAGTCTAAAAAAGTGATCGACACAAAATATCTGTCTGTCTATCTGCCTGTCTGTCTGTTAGTATGTGTAACGAGCTGCAGCCTAAATGGCTTAAGCGATTATCTTAAAATTTGGTGTGTGATTCTTTTGGCATTCCCCAGAGGGGGAATTGAAATTTTGCTTTTAGGCCTGAAAATAACGGTACCTGCCATATGACCGTTCAGGAAAAGCTTATTTTTCTCGAAAACGGCTTCAACGATTTTGATGAATTTTTTTGAGAATTTTTTGTTGGTATTAGCTTTATTTGGTTAGAACCGAATTTACGGGGAAAATCTATTAACGGTACTTTTCATATAACGGTTTTCTTTATTTCATGCTTTCTCGGTAAAGGCTCTTTGGATTTCTGTCAAATCTTATATTTGATTAGATCTATGTAGCCAAATTAATTTTGCATCTCAAAATTTTGAATAACTTTTTTTTCTTGTTAAAATACATTTTTGAATTTTTTTTTTCAAACAGTTTTTCGAATTGGCACTCTAGTTCCGAAACTAACGGTACCTGTCATATAACTCTTAATGGAAAACTTATTTTTCTCGAAAACGGCTCCAACGATTTAGATGAAACTTTCTGAATGGTTTTTTCTATGAAAAATCTATCTTTTAGTTTGAATAATTTTTCAGAAAAAAGTCTTATAACCGTACAATCAAAAATTTATTAAGGCAAGCACCGAAAAAAGTAATTGAAAGTCTAAAATTGAAATTAATTTGTTTTGTTTTACGAATAGTTCAATCAATGCATATATTATTCTTGAAATTAGAATAGGTAGGTACCAAGATTTTTTGTTCCCAAAATATATAATTTCTTAAAGCGATAAAGTATTACTAGAAGGGTCTGGTGATCAGATTGGTCCCCGTGAAATAGGTAAAACTACAGCTTTGAATGTCCTCTTCCTCCTCTTCGGACGTAAGCGTTTTTACCATACCAGAAGTGATGACGGTGTAATATTGGTCTAGAAGGTTTTTTGAGATAGAAAAACCACATAGGAATGCCTGGCTTACAGGCAATCCAACAATAGACCAAGGAAGTCTAGTATGGCATATTTATGGATCCAAAACGGACCCAAAATAAAAAAAAATCAGTGCCAATGGGAACTAAGCCTACAGTTTTTCAAATAGATCTCCGTGCCATTGAAATCTGTGATGATTCAAGCATCAGGAAAGGCATTAAATGTGCGCCGTCATTGAAATCAGTCCTCAACAATTTAAATCAGTTGTAGTAGATCCAAAGATTTACTCACTAAGAAAACGTCCGAGAATATTCGAGAAATTTATCAGATCATATTATCTATAAGAACATGCTTAACCTTGACAAGGGAAATTTAAAGATACCATAGTCTTCCCACTAAAAATTGTCAGAACCAGCCTTATGGAAAAGCTTTATTTTTTGCTGGTTTTAATCCGTCAATACGTACTGAAATTAAAAACTCAACCACTGACTTACATTTCACATACGACTTACACAAGAATTGTTGTTGCAAACAACCCTCTTCTTGTGTATTGAAAACAAGTACATCAGTAATTAGTTAAGAACTACCACTTCTGCGTTAATGCAAATCATGGTGGATTTTTCTATTGAATTTTGTTAAGGAGCTTTCACAATTGGTCCTTTTTTAAAGCTTTGTAAGACCAATGATCTATAATGTGTTCTACGGAAACCCTTTAATATTTGCGCTCTTTCAAAGTTAATGCAGTCAATGCACAATTTTTAGTAGGAAGACTCTATATTTAGTTTTTGTTCAGTTCATTGTTGTCTGAGCTCCGGGATACCACTTGAACCAAATGAACCTTAGCAAGAACAAAGTACGTAATATTCTGCATTAAAGATGTCGAATCTTCATTTGACTTATCTTGTGATTGTCCTGCTTTTTATTTGGCTTAGAAAGCGCATATTCGAAAAAAGTTTTGCACTACAGAGTAAATTAAGATCACCTCTACCAAGAGTCTTATCTCTTTAATAAAGGCGATATAGACTTCAGGTTTTCTCTTTTATTCTTATTTTTCTTTCAAATAAATATTTGGAGATTTTTAGTTCTTTTCTAAATTTTTGTACAAAAATTGCATTAAAAATTATACATATTATTTTATTTATCTTAAAAACGTTTTTTTTTAATTAATTTTGTATTTAAGCTATAAACTATTTTATAAGATAATATATATAATAAAGAATAAAAAACCTTCTATAATATCTATTTGCTGATACAGTTAGTTATAATAATATTACGATTTATAGCAGCGCAATTTACATCCTTGGAATAAGTTTTTAATGATATATTTTATGACATTGTTGCCTTCCATTTTCAGTCCAAATGTCAATGACTTGAAAAAATAAAAAAAGCAAAAATCTAACAGTCACCCCAAAAGTTAATATGTTGAGTATAAAGATCCAGACAAGCATGAATATCTCAATCATTTACAAGCCCGTGGTAATAGCTTTGTCCCGCATAACTTAACTCATCTCACCTGAATAGAATAAAAAATAAAAATTAAAAAAAAAATAATAGTAATTGCGCCAAACTGAATCTTAATGACAGACATTCGTCGTTTTATGAATAATTTGAAGAAAATAAAAAGAAAAATGTTACTTCATAGACAATTCTAACAAAGTAACGAGTTGGCTTAAATATTCAGGCAAAAACTATTTAAAATAAATAAATAAATTTATTGGCGCGACAGCTCCTTAAGGAGCCAAGGCCTAGTGACTTATACTCTCAAACATTCCTCTGTGTGTATTTTTAATCTGCAAGAATGGAAGGGACCTACAGCTACATGAGATGCACTTTTTCGAGACAAATTTTGCTCTTGAAGGTTTTATCAGTTCCACGCAAGAGGCAGTACCCCGGAAAAGAATATGGCTATGAGCTGGATTCGAACCCAGGCTCATTCGCTTAGCAGTCCGACAAACTAACCACTAAGCCACGGGGTAAAAACTATTTAATTAAGTTAAATTTAAATCAAGATGAAGTATTTTGAATAGATTTCATCAATTCATTAAAAAATCCATTATAATTAAAATTTTTCATAAAGATTGTTCGCATAAAATAAGTATGTACAAACACATGTATGACTTCACACGCGAATAATAGCATATTCTACCTATATATTGATGTTTAACATGCAATCTTAAAATATTAATTAATTGACTGTGTTGGCGTTGCGCCCTCCATAAGTATGTGAGTGTGAAGTCAGATATTTGAGATTGAGAATGTCAAAAACTTATTCATCATAAGTATCTTGGACTTCTGATAAACGTTAAGAAAAAAATATTCCTAACCAAATGATTTTTTAGAATAATTCTACTTCTTTAACAAAACAAAAAATTTGAAATGAAATAAACTAAAACTTAAATTTGAAGACCAAAAAAAAAAAAAAAAGTTATATAAAAATAACTTCACGAAAACAATCTAGGTATCTGCCGGTAGTATCTTCTTTCGCTCTGCAAATTCACATAAATCTTCATTGACACTCAAAACACAAATATGCAAATCAGTCTAAGTATTTTTGATTTGATTTGATTCTGTCCGTGCTATCCTATCAAGTGGTACGAAAAATTTGATAAACAAAAAATATAAACTTTGCTTCTAAGCTAAACAAAAAAAAACTTTGAAAACTTCACAAAACACCGATGCCAAGTTGAGGTTTGAGCTCTAAAATTGACACTGAGTTAGTGAGTGTTGTTTTTTGGAATGTTCAATGTCCGATTGATAAAATCGATGTTATGTTTGATTTATCATCATAATGCTATTTTTTTCAAAACATGAAAAACTGCTGTCCAGCTGAAACTCGAACATGAGTTACTCGTTACTCACCTACCTACCGGATCAGTTTCTGGCAGGAAGATAAAAAAGAAACATTCAAGAAAGTAGCCACTACAGTACTAGCTGCTGCTCGTGGCTTGAAACTGGTCTGGCTTGGTCTCCCAACATCAGTGACCAGTACAAGTTACAATCGCAAACCACGTCAATTTATTTAATATTCGCACGACGACGCGCTTCACGCGTTCGAAACTGAAAAAAAAACTTATGAGTTGGTCGGTTGTAAGTTGTCAACTGGTCCCATAGAAATAGAAAGTATTAAGCTATTTGAATTTAATTTTATTTGATTATCAGGAATAATTTTTTTATTTAAAATTAATACTGAATAGTTTAATGTGAATCTTGTGACTTTTTGAGATCGGAGTTCACATGGCGTTGGTTGTTGTTGGTCAGTTTTTCAAACACGAGTAGACGTTTTTGGTGAATGGTAATGTTAATATTATGTTAATTTTCTTATTTTCAAATTAAAGCAAGAGTAATGTAAGCCTTATTAATTTGGTACGTATTAGCCATATTTTGCTGACGATGGAACCACCATAAATTAAATGAAGATCCTACATCCTTGCAACGAGCACAAGATGTATGAGTGGATGTTGTTGAACAGATACGACATTATCGCTCCACAGATCGAATATCTATAGTGAAGGGGTCCCAGTTATTATCATAAAAAAATGTCGGTGAAGGCCTCCAATACAAAAGAACTTACGGTAACACAAAGCAGATAGCAAATATTTATACCGAAATAGGTCTTCACTATGCCTAGGCTTTGAGATTAAACTGCATGTATGATTTATTCGCGAGCTCTACGAGCAGAAAAGACGGGAAGAACACCAGATTTTCCAAAAGAAAAAGAGAGAGCATGAGAAATGCGCGATCGAAGATATTGAGAGATGCTTCTCCAGGAACAACGTGTGGAAGTTTTACCAACAGGTAAAAAGAACGTGCCAAGGAAAAAAATTTCGCACAGAAGCTTGTAGAGATAGGAATGGAAACCTCGTAGTAGAGTTACAGTCGGTACTGAGTACATGGAAGGACAATTTCTGCAGACTGTTAAACGGCGATGAAGACTAAAATCCCGCTGTCAGGCTGAATGAACGCCCGATCCACAAGAAAGGAGACCCTCTTAAATGCGCCAACTATAGAGGAATAAGTCGCCTGAATATCGCAGAGAGGATCTTGTTTGCTAGCATTGAAGCTGAAGCGGCTAAGATGGGACTAGCAGTCAATGAGGCCAAAACAAGTACCTACTGTCCACAAAAAGGGACACACAACACCGGCGGATTAGACATTACATCACAATAGACAGGCACAACTTTGAGGTAGTTAGTGACTTTGTTTACTTCGGATCTGATATAACATCTGACAACAACATCTCGTCAGAAATAAAGCGAAGAATTACTCTTGCCATTCGCTGTTTCAATGGGCTAGGAAGGCAAGTTAGTAGGAAAGCCCTCTCTCGAAAGACAAAGGAGACTGTATAAGACCTTAATCATCCCAATCTATGTCGCCGAGGCATGGCCTCTTTCTAAAGTGGATGAAAATATCCTTCGATCGTAAGATTCTTCGGAAGGTTTTTGGTCGTACCTGCGTTAACGGGCTTTGAAGGTTCAACCAAGAACTATACGAGCTGTACAGCGACATTGACCTGGCCAAAAAAATACGCATATCACGTTTAAGATGGCTAAGTCATGTAGAGCGAATGGACAACAATGCTCCGGCTCGCAGAATCTTCGATTCGATCCCAGAGGGTTGACGCAGTCAAGGAAAACCTCGCCTTAGGTAGCGCGCTCATATGGAGGACGACCTCAACCAACTTGGAGTGCGAAACTGGAGGCAGCTAGCCAAAGACCGAGCTGCCTGGAAAGACATGTTGGTTGAGGTGAGGACCAGGTTCGTCCCGAACTAATTAGTAGCAATGTTCTATTGGTTGATTATGCTAGTAGCGATCCTAACTAAATTCCTCCACAAAAAAACATCCATTTTTCATAGCAAGAGCTAAAGACAAAGTCAGATTTCGAAAAATTAGTACTTCAATACTGGTGTACATGAATTCTTTTTAAATAAATTAAAAAAAAAATTAAATATGGTTTATATTGGAACTCTTCTACTATATAGTATACTACTACTATATAGTATATCATATATTATTTTACCAAAACTAAAAATGTATTACTTAATCGTAAACTTTTATTGCATAAGCATAACACATGTGTGTGTGTGTCTTTCTTTTAGATATCAGCGGGTTAGACTCCAAACTAGTTGTTATTGAATACATTTTAGTTTTAATTAAAATTAAAATCCTTGAAAACCAATAGTATTTATATAAAAGCCTTAGCTCATTTGAGATTATTAGTTGTAGAAGGTGTGCTAAGTTACAATGATTGCAAACAAAGTCCCAGATGACAACAGTTTTTAAAGATTAGAACAGGACAGAACAGAGCAGAAGAGCACACAAGAGCACACAAGTAGTGAGAAACGTCAGAACAATTTAGAATAGGCGGCTGCTGACATAATTCAGTCAGTGTTGTTTTAAAAAAAAAGATAAAAAAAAGAAAAACAAGACAATTTCATTGAACAAAAAAAAAAAAGAAAAGAAATCAACGAAAAAATTCCTCATTGAACACCAAAAAGCTGATCTTTTCTGTGTGGAAGAGTTCAGAACAGGAACATTGAACAAAGCTATCAACTCTCAAATAATAATTATTGTCAGCATAAGTAAGAAAGAAATGTTTGTCTTGCATACGCCCTTTCTTTCATTGATAATTTTCTACCTAAAGTTCTTGTAGAGTTGCCGTAGTAAGCATTTTAAATTGCCAAAAATCTGATCTATTAACTTATAAAAATGAAATAAAATTTTCTATTTTCTTTTCTTTTTGAAGATCAACCCCAGAAGCCCCTCTCTTTGAATAAAAAAAAAATTATTAATAATTGTATACTGTTCCTTCAGATACCGAGAAAAATTTCCGCTGTTTGTTTTACAGCATCTGTTTTATATTTAAGGTTTATGTGTAATATTTTTTGACCTATTTAGGCAAAAGTCTACATACAATTTCTATGGACTCCCCGTCTCATCGATTGGCTGACCTACTACATAATAAACTGGGCCCCTAGACGAATACTCGTAAAAATATAAGTCTTTTAGAAAAAGGAGATTATTAATATCACAAAAACTCATGAAACATCAATAAACTGATCGCGCGTTACGAGGATCATGCAAATAATTTTCTTCTTTATTGAAAACAGTACATATTTTGGTAAAAGCATTTCAAAGGACTTTCAACACATTAAAAAGCTGAAAAGGCACTCCACACAACAACTTTTCTCGTTAAAAGCTTTTCTAAAAGAGTCATAGAATATAAAAGCTCATACACTGAAATCCAAGGAAATGAATTGAAAAAGATACCAAATTGACGAGGGTAACTCTGATTGCATGTAAATTCGTTATAAATATATAACGATATAAATATATATTATATATATAAATCTACGAAGTAGACACATTTACGAGCACTGGCTACTGAGGCCATCGGCTCAGACAATTACAAGACAACACACAAGACGACCTTGATACAGGACAGAAGAGAAGACAGAAGGAGAACGGAAAACAGAAAACACATAACACATGTCAACAGCACGCAGTTGGTTTTCGGGCGGTCCTCCATCTTTCTACTAACCACGCGCAACGATGCTTGATTTCGCTGATCTCACGGGAAGCGATGCTTTTATCTGAGCCAAGGCCGTTGACAAGTAAAAAAAAAAAATTCCTAATTCGACGATAAGCTGATCGGTCAAATGAAAAACAATAATCAATTCTTTTTGAAATTTTGAAAAGAAAGTAATTTACAGTTCTCATATTTTTTTTTGTATGATAGTTTATGGAACAAAAAATTGCCACTTTTCTATAACAGGGGTGAGAGGGAGGTTTGTTATTGATAAACAGGAGGTGGCGAAGTTTTTTAAGGTTAAAAGGTCTCTAGAGTCGCTTTGGTGTTCATTGCCAAGATGTATGGCTTCCTTTAGTCGCCTCTCACAACAAGCGGAAGGCGCTGCAAGTAATCCTATCCCGCCAAGGCACAGGGATGTTATACAATATTATTAAAAAAAAATAACTACAAAAATCCTTAATACTAATCATTGTGAGTGTGTTTTGGTAAACTGTAACTATTTATATATATATATATCTAACTATTTAAACTATACACATTTTGTGTCTAATTTTATTATTAGACAAAAAAATTGTATAGTTTAAATTTATTTATCTATTTAATACTAAGCTCGCCATTCGATTTCGATTACCATTCTCCCCTTACACATCTTTGAAAGTAATAATAAATCCCAATAAGCTATGTAACTTAAAATGTTTAATGTCTTCTTACAGAAATAATATGTTTACTAATCGCACCTATTAGGAGTTTAAATAATATTCAGTGAAATGTTTCTAATAAAATTTAAATAAAAAAAGTGAAACCAAGATACAAATAATCATACAAAAATGAGTGTCCCAATTTTGTCCCAATCAAGGGACTTTTCAATGTCTTTGTCGTGTTCGTCAAGGATCAACAGTATTAATCAATTACTTATAACATTTGGAATAATAATTGCGATCTGCCTGGAAGTAAGCAGTTATGGTAAGTTATTCTTTTTTTTTTATTTTACAAAATTAAAGTAATATTCTTTATTTAGATTAAAACATAATTTGTTTGTTATTTTTATTTGCATAAAAAAGCAATATTAACGAAACAGTATTCGAAAAAACCTTCCTAAATGTATCCTGTACTGGCTCAGCTGATATTCTATACTCTAAAGAAATCAATTTTACTAATAGTGTAAATAGTAATACTATTTTGTATGTTTTTTGTTTGTGCCGCAATCACCCCTCAACGGTTAAACAGATTTGGATGAAAATTTATAGGTAGATGGATGCGTGCTGGATTGAAAAAAATAGGCTACTTTTTATCTCAGAAAAATGTACTGTTCCCATGAATAAAAGAATTCATTATACTGTTACTTGTATTCCAAAGAAATGCACGGTTGAATAATTTTCTTTAACATCTTTCGATTTAAATAATAAAAATCGGTTAATCTGAAGTCAACGCAGACGAATTTGCGGGTAGAACTCAGATATTTATAAACAAATGTGAGGGTGAGGGTTTTTTGTGAAAATTTCTAATAAATAGCCAATCTTCGTGTATTTTAAAGGTGTTTAAACAAAAAATTAAGTCAACCCCTTATCTTATAAACACCTTAAACAATTAATCACTTCTATTTTCAGAGCTAACATATCTTTTATTGTATTGTTGTTCATTACTCAAAATGAAGCCTTAGTTTGTTTCCTCTCTGCCTAGATAACCTATTTTATTCATTTTCGCTTTTTTTCTATTTTAATTCAAAATTCATTTAATTTTTCAAATTCCACTCACATAACATCCCAACATAGAGTTGAATAGACTCATTAACTTGTCCATCTTTGTATCTAAAAAAACACACTTAATAGCAAATTAAAAATTTCAAAACACTAAAATATTCTGCTAATTAATCTCTGCCTTAGTATCTTCTAGTCCAAACATCTATCGCTGCTAATTATTTCTTAGATTTTTTATCTTTTTCTTTAAATATTTTCTAAAAAAAAATTCTTTTGAACGACCATACTGATTTCAATTTGGCATCATCTACGTCTACGCAGTGCGACTGTAAAAAATTCTTATTTAGCTGTCAGTTGAATTTCTACAAATTATGACCAAAAACGAACGATTCGCGTGGAGTAGCATGCAGCGGCTAGTATCATAACTTGGAGCACAAGTCTTGCTTCGTTTTCAGTCCAATTAAATTGAATAGAAAAATGCGAACATTATACCATTTTCGAAATATCCAAAGATTGCACCTTGAGATCTTGAGATACTTGAGACTAGTACAAGACACAGGGTGAAGATATCTTTTGTGAATGCTTTTTCTTTTCAAATAAGCTCGATAAAGTAATAGGTGGAGGCAATAGATTGCGCTTGTGATTTATTTTTTTTTTAATTAGATCCTTGACTTTACCAAAAACCATTGAGAGATTCTTATCGAATGACATTTGCGCAGAGTACTCATTGGTAGATACATGGCTAACAAGCTCGAAATACCAGCATTTGTCTGACAAAACATCGGTGTGTCAGGTTAAAAGTGTAGACAATCTTTAAGATAAAAAATTCCAGAAAACCAAAGCAATTTCATGACGGAAACTAAGACCTTATATGTAAGCCTACTTGAATAATGTTTCAATAATATGTGAAATGAAATAAATTTCGAAGACAGAAGACACTAGTCGTTCGAGAATCACTTGTGTCTGCCGATGGACACGCAAATATGTGCCATTTGCCACATGAATCACTCTAGCCGACCTTGTAGGTCTTGTGAGTTACTTTGTAGGTTGAAAAATGAAAGTTCTTTCAAATTCAGTGGATGTGCTCAGCATATTGATTTTATGAAGCAAAGATACTAATTTTGAATCAGGTGGTTGAAACTAGTGGATGGGAAAATGAAAACACCGATCTTATTTTGGGCCTCTTGAAGATTCGGTTTTAATATCCACGCGGTTGGCAAAAACCTGTTATCTTTGTCATTTGTACGGCTGTCTTTCCCAAATTTCTTCAACTAACCTACTGAAAATAGAACTGCTTCATGGATCCTGGACTTCTACATTCATAGCAGACCAAACGCCTGCTACAAAGTGAGCCACTTTCATTCATATATGCATAAGTTTCTGAAAACTGTGAGTCTCGAGACATTTTGTCTAAAATTAATAATTTAAAAAAACGATTCTTAGTGAAAATTACTCATCGCTTTCTGTGGGAACAAATAACTTACCTTCCCCATTACAACAACACCAATTATTCCAAATTAAATGATGGAGTGTGTCACCACCTAGGTTAACAACCTTATTTTTCCCTCTGGATTATTATTCTCATGCCTTGAGTCATTGTTTGAATAATCAAACAATTTTGACTTGACCACTCGTTTTACTAAATTCACTTTAATTCTTTAAAGACTTTTGGTCAACAGAAGTATGATTTAGCCTCAAAGCATTTACTTTTTCAACGGACCAGTTTGGTAGGTATATGAGAGTTTTATAGAAATACGAGCTTCTGAGTCTTACTGTCTGGTCTTTAATTTTCTGATTATCATCAGTGGGGGGCTTTTAACAGATTAAATTTTTACTCAGAAGGTGGAAAAATTACAAGCGACTTACACACTTAAGCCACTTTTGATGGTCAACTAGGTTTACGTATAATTTTTTCATTTACAGCCCAAATTTGAATTGACCATTTATTTTAGAATGACATTATCTATAATTTGGATTTTGTTGTCAAAACCGGCAATAAATTATAAGAATTTATTTGATAATTTATTGCTGAATGTATTGATGTGCATTTAGCATAGTAAGTATTGTGTCATCGTGTGATTTTTCCTAACTTTTTCTTTACAACTAGTTAAATTTATGTTTGTCCGAAGTTAATAATAAAAATGATTTATATTCGAAAAACATTCATACTTCCATCATCAGGAGATCAGCTACAGCTATGTATGTATATATTTGTTTTTTTTTTTTATTCGATATAATTAATTGTTTAATTCTGAGGAGCCTGACCTGGATGGAGCCTTAATCATATTGAATATACTGTACGTTCTTCCTTTTACGGGCAACATCGTCGAATAAATAAAATAAATAGGACATTTCAAGGTTCGCAAAAAATTGTCAGCGATAAAAAAAGAACATTAACGGCATTTTTTTTTTGTTTCAAAAATGTGAATAAATACGAAATTTGTCTTCAAAATCGTAGGCACGATTGAAAAAAACTTTTTTTTAAGATTAACAATATTACTAAAATATATAAATACATCACTGACCTAAATTTAAAAAAAAAAAGCAAAATTAAAAGTCATTAAGCCATTTAAACAAAAATATTTTATTAAATAAAAATGAATTGCAAGACTAGATCGCACATACTTGCTCATATGTGCGGTCACATCGTCGAATAAAATTTATAAAAATGCACCTCTGGTTCGCTGGACTGTATGTATGTGTATATTAAAATAAAAAAATTAATTTTGTTTGGAAAATACTTTAATTTTTTAATTAGTTTAAGAGTTTTTTTTCGGAAAAACTAAGTATGCAATAAAATTTGAAATGTCTATAGAGGAAAAAAAATTGAAAATCGTTCGACCAGTTTTTTTTTTAAAGTGGTTTTTTGCAAAACTTTTCGAAAAAAAATATTTTTATTTTTTTTCTAGTATGTCATTTTAAGGAAATCTGTATTTTTGATCTGGGAAAATTATTTAAAAAAATTCAATCAACCTGTTTTCAAAATATTTCAAAAACCAATTTTGAAAATTTTGAAATGCAATATTAATTGAATTATAAATGACTTCATGTGTGCAAAATTTTATTGAAGTCGGGATAATGGTTTACGATAAAACCGCATTTGAAAAAAACGGTACTGTTATAGGACGAATTTCGAAAAAATTAATTCTAACTGAGAGATGTATTATTGTAAGAAAATATCACCCTCAAAGTTTTATCAAAATCGTTAGAGCCGTTTTCGAGAAAATCAAATTTTTGTTAAAGATTGTATGGCAGGAACCATTATTTTTCGAACTAGAGCAAAAAACGAAGCACATCGGCCCTTCCGTTTAGGCTGTAGAGGTGCGAACAGACAGACAGACGGACGGAATTTCCGGACCCACTTTTTTCGACTTCTCTATCATCGTAACCACATGTTTGATTGTTATAATTTTTTTTTGGCACGAATCCATAACTTGCATTATAGTACATATAATCGGAAGTAAAATTGGAAGATGGTGGGCTTAAAACGGTACCTTCCATGGGACCGGTTTTTTTTCTTCGGCCTTCTCGGGAACTGGTTAATTGATTACAAACAATATTGATATTTATATAGTATGATGTACGTAGCCAAAATAATTTCGCATTAAAATATTTTTGAAAACTTTTATTTTTATTTTGTTTTGAATTTTTTTTAATTTTATTTTTAAATGTAGGTTATTCTTGTGCTTAAGTTTGCATATTTGAATTACTGTATTATATATATTACTTGCGATTTATAGGGACTATATAGCAAGTTATGCATTCGTGAAAAAAATTAAAAAATCTGAGAATCAAACATGATATTACGATAATAGGGAAGTCGAAAAATGTGGGTCAGAAAATTCTGTCTGTCTGTCTGCCTGTCTGCCAGTATCGATTTCTACAGCCTAAACGGTAGGGCCGATTTGATTCAAACTTGGTAAATAGTATTTTTTAGACTGTTTTTCGAATTGGCATTCTAGCTCCCAAACTAACGGTACCTGCCATATAACTTTTAATGGAAAACTTATTTTTCTCGAAAACGGCTGCTACGATTTGGATAAAACTTTCTGAATGGTGTTTTTTGTGCAAAACTATCTTTTAGTTTTAATGGATTTTTCAGAAAAAGATTTATAACTAATTGACGGATTTTGATGAAATTTTCAAAATATGCAGTGTTTTATGATTAATATTGCTTATTAAAATTTTCAGAAGCATTTTTAGTTTTTAATTATTTTTTTAAAAAACTTATTTTATTTTTAAATATTTTGAAAACGAATCTATAGATTTTTTTAAAATTTTTCTCTTATAGCGAGTTTCATTCAAATTTTAAGGATTTGATCTCAAAATCGAGATTTTATCTTTTCAATGAAACTTCTTTTATGATTAAATTGTAGTATTGGTGAAGGACTGTCACTCTTCCTTTGTCATTTGCATTTAGGGATGCAACATCGTTCATAAAAAATCGATATTATGATGATGATATCGATATTTTCGCGATGTTTAAGAAAAATGTTTATGAACTGATTTTTTGATCCTCAATAAGCGGTTACTTCTTAAGTTAAAATACGAACAGTAAAAAAAAAAAAAAAAAACAATAACTAGCCAGCTATTTTTAATTCTGAAGGTTGTGTTTCATTGCGTTTGTAAAACATCAAATGCGATTTTAGTTAGCCAAATAATCGAAAGACCGTTTTTTTGCCGATATCTCATAATATTTCAGGTTATGTTGAAAAATAACCTGAAGTAAAATTATAGGTTTTTTAGTTATTTACAACTTTTCTGCAAACCATTTTTTCGATCAGAAATGTAACTTCGACGGCAATCAGAAAAAAAGTTTTCAAACCCTAAACCCCACCCTCACACACCTCCTAAAAAAAAATAAAAAATTATCCTAGAGTAGCTTGTGAAATTCCACATCAATTCTATATCATTTCTTTCTTGGAATTTGTGTTTATTCTGTTATTATCTCCCGGAAATAAACAATCGCAATTTCATAAACCTTACATTTATAAAAATGGTGTGAAAAATGTATAGTAATTCATCAATTCAGAACGTCTGTGCCGATTTAGCTCATTTTTTTCCGTTGTTTGTAATTGCCAGGAAAAGGTTTTTACGAAAGAAACTTTGGGAAAACCCTCCGAAAAAATCGGGAAATTTGAAAAATCGAAAATTGATTTTTTTGTGTGGAATTTCATATACATATTTTCATATAACCAACATTAAATTTGAAAGGCTTGGCCGATTTTGAAAACATTTTGTAACTTAGTTTACGTTTATGGTTTTTGGCTACGATTGGACCGCTTTTGGTATCAAGAAAAGCTAGGGTAAGCCCGAGCAACGCCGGGTGGGTAAGTTAGTTTAATATAGAAATGACATTTCACTATTTTGAGTTTTAAATTGCGTCCACGATGCGTGGTTTTGATTCTTTGAAAAAAGAATCGATTTTCTCTTCTTTTCAGACAAAAAACTGTTGTCAATTGCCCAACACAAAAATGGTTTCGCATGAAATTTCAGTAACAAACATTAAATTTAAGATCACTACGGTTTCCTTTTCAGAGATCAGACCTTTCGAAACACGTGGCACTATTATCGTTCACCAAGAACGATGTATCGATGTTTAAGTGGGTTTCATCGATGTTTCGAAATCGATGCTTATGAATGATACATCGATTTCTCAAAAAATAGATGTATCGCTTGTATGTTGCATCCCTATTGATATTGGCAGAAAAGATTATTTACATGTATGTGTGCATTCAGATCAAATCTTCCACCTCATCAGAGATCAAATCTTTCGTGTTGAGATTTGATCTAGATTTGCTCTTTTTCTAGCAATGAAACTCTCAAAATTCAAAAAGATCACATCTTTTGACAGAAAGAGCAAATCTTTTCTTGAATGAAACTCGCTATTTGTATAAATTATAGATTTCTTTAAATTTGACATACTAAAAAAAAATTTAAATTTGTTTTCGAAAAGTTTTTCAAAAAAACATTTTTTTGAAAAAAAACAGCAAAAGAAATAAGATGGCTTACAACATTTTTTCCAAAAAACTTTATGAATAGTGTTTTTTTTTTATTTCATAAAAAAATTATTTGTTTAATATTTTCCCCCAAATTTTGTTTTATATTGCTCGGTTGAAAATCACACTGTTCCACATTTTTTATAGAAATAAAATGGCGCTGAAAACTCTCTTACGTAATTTTTTCGAACAATCAAAAGTCACAAAAATCGAATAAAAACTTTTAAGTTCCCTTAATATTTTCCAATTTTTATTCGACGCTGTGACAGTCGTACAATTTATTTTTTACTTGCGATTATAGGGACTATAAGGCAAGTTTAGGATTCATGAATATAAAGAAAATTGAGATAACAATCAAACATGACATTACGATCATAGAGAAGTCTAAAAAAGTTAGTAGCTAAAAATGTCTGTCTGTCTGTCTGTCTGTCAGTATGTATAACGAGCTGCAGCCTAAACGGCTTAAGCAATTATTTTCAATTTTGGTGTGTGTGATTCTTTTGGCATTCCCCAGGGGGGAAACTGAAATTTTATTTTTAGGCTTAAAACTAACGGTACCTGCCATATGACCGTTTAGGAAAAGCTTATTTTTTCTCGAAAATGCCTCCAAGGATTTTGATGAAATTTTTTTGTTAGTGTTGCCTATCATTTGATCAGAACCAAATTTACGGGAAAAGTCAATTGACGGTACCTTTGATATAAGGTTTTTTTTAATTTTTTGGCTTTCTCAATAACGGCTCTTTGGATTTCTGTCAAATTTTATATTTGAAAATATCTGCATATCAAAATTTCGAACAACTTTTTTTTCTAATTAAAATTAGTTTTTGTGTTTTTTTTTTTGAAAAATCAATATTTTTAAATCTAATCAAAACATTTTTTTTTAATTTTAAAGTTAGTTGTATATTATAAACTCTAAAAACTGGGTATCAAAATTAAACAAAAAATTTAAAAATAAAAATAAAAGACAGGATTTTATCAAAATCCGTACTACAATTTTCGAAATACTTTTTTCGTATATTTGTTGTTATACAAGGCGTGTGATGGGATACTCCATTTCTACTCAAAACCGTTCATGGTTGTGGTTTTGACACTATTTATAGGTTTAGGACGTGTTACTTGTTTCGATCAAAGATCTTGCCTACCAATATGATTAAGCACATAAGAGCAGGTACGTATATTATTTCGAATATATTTCTCGATGACACACGCGTGCCACCTACTCTTAGTTTATTTTCTATGACTTTAACCTCACCGTAAATGCAAGCTATATACTCACAAAATTTGTATCGCAATGAGATAAAAGTATGACAACGCATAAAGTACGAAAAAAACTCCTGCTATTATGTTAACATTTTTATGTTAGAATGTTTTGTTCTAGATTTACGCCTTAGCGACTCGATGGATTTTGTTGAAATTTGGTAGGTAGATGGACAAGGTGCTGGATTGGAACATAAGCTACTTTACGTCACTTGTGAGAAAGGCTTAAGTGAGTGTCTGTCTGTAGCCTAAACGGCTGAAGTTATTATCGTACAATTTATATGTGAGGTTCTTTTAGAATTCCTCTAAATGGATTTGAAATTTTTAGATTTAAGGGCTTAAAATGATTTTACCTACGACATAATTGTTCCCCAAAAACCTATTTTCTTGAAAACGGTGCAAACACTTTTAATGAACATTTTTGAGAGGATTTTGGTAGGTACATTTTATATATATCATTTCATCAAAAACAATTTTAACAAAAAGTCTTCATTTTAATGTTCGACTTTCTCTCGCTACGGCTTTCTACAAAATCTTCTAATTAAAAAAAATACAGGTTGCCTGGTAAATTATGCATTAATGTGTTAAGAATAAATATAATTTTCTATTTATAATACATCCTTGAAAATCTTTTATAAACTTTTCAGTGATTTTTAAACTAATCACTGAATTTTCTTAAAACAGCGATAGACTAGCAAAGTCTTAAATAATGTTTTTTAAGAAACTAAAAACAAGAAAAACAATTTTATAAAAATGGTTCTACAATTGTCGAAATATTTTTTCATAAAAAAAAATTGTTATTTAAGACTTGTGTTGGCAAACTTTTTTTTATACTAGAAATCATTAAGTGTGGTGTTTTTGATACTTTTTAAGATCATCTTACTTCGTATTCGTATTCGGCTTCTAATGACATTTTTACATTTAAGTTTTCCACCAAATATAAGAATGGGTAAGGCAGTTGTTTTGCCATCTCTGATTATGACCGTTCATATCCTCCCATAGTTGTTTTATGGAAAATGAACTTTTTCAGAACTGCATACATAAATAACTTCTTATTTATCCAAAAACGTCAAATATCGTTTGAGCTCTTTTAAGCTAATCCTAATATAAACTGTATTAAGGTGTTGAGTTGTTGGCATAAAGTAGCTCATGTGCAATTAAGGCATGATACTCATATATGTTATCCAAGCACTCGTATCTTTTTATCTGAAATTCAGACAAACTATCTCAATTTTGAAATTTTATCGCACGTCCGTCGTCTTCCAAATAAGATGCGAATACAACTGTTTTTAATTAGTAAGAGATATTTAATTAAACTTGATACATGTAGCAAAACAAGTGCACGTACTTACATACCGTTAGACTCACTGGATTTCTGACCAACATCAAATGCCCAAAATGGTGCCGTCGTCTTCGACGGAGGAAAATAAAATATATATGTAATTAACTTTGATTTTCGTTTTTGTATGGATTTTTTTTTTGTTAAGTAAGCTTGTAGCTTCATTTGTGGTACAAATGACAAGACAAAAAATACTTTTTCATTGTGATACATAATGCCAAATGTCAGTATTTGCTGGTGGAGAATAAGCTTGGTCTAACGCATGAAGCTCGAGAGTATAGACGTGGGTTATTATTATTTTTTTTTATTTTAAATGAAAATATGAAGTTTTCTTGTGAAATAATTACATATGTTTCTACTATCTACATATTGGAAAATTAGTTCCTCGATCTTATTGCGAACAAAAGACTGTAAGCTGTTAGTCTTTTCTAAACAAAGTTCAAATTATATTTTGGGATTTACAAGTAAAACCAGTGCATTAAACTCCTTTTCCAAATAAACTGAACATTCGTTCAATGACTCCCGATTCTGTATTCCAGACAAATGCTCCCACGCTTCATTGTTAATTTGATTTACAGGAACTTCCATTTTGCGCGTGTTCTCGCCTCAACACCTGACCTAATTAGTTAACACGCAACATCCGTGTTAAAAAGATTTATTCACTCGAAACAAATTTATTTTAAAATAGTCGATCAAAATAAAAAAAAAAACAGTAAGATAATCCATCCAAATGCTATGAGCATTAGTGAAATACAAAAAAAAAATCAAACATCTTACTCACTCAAGAGTCATCAAGAAGATTTATAGAAACACTCAATCGATACAAAAAATAAAAACTTAATCGTGAACGTGATGCTTTGTTTTTCATCATAATTCGAAGGTTTAACATCCGCGTTGCGCATATGAGTTGAATGGCTTTGATTTATTGCCACAATGAAGTTCGTCATTTCCAATTGACAGATCATAAAAGATACAAACTCTGTAAGCCTTTGATAGATACAAAATTTCCAATGCATTCCCTAAGAAGTTCCTCTTTGAAAGTAGTCCAAGAGAAGCTGTGGGGGAGTCAGTTCCAAGTATCTTACGAAATGATCATTGTTTTCCAACAGAAGAAAACTTTCGGTTTAAATCCATTGATGTCACTTAAGACTTCCAATCATACAATACACATATCTGAAAGCATGAAATGAACCACTTTGAAAAACAGGGGCAGACGAAATGGTACGCAAGAAATTGACTCCTTGCGGTTTTCTTCAAACGAAAAATCTTTCAAAATTTCAAATGCAACCGATCAATTAAATCCTGCAATTAAGATACACAATCATCCATACAATTTCTAAAATAACTTGCCGCATCCCATTCTTTGTGCGGCAAATGCGTGCTGCATTTTGCAAATGAAATTCGCATTACAAAATAATTTAAATTCATATTCGCACCGCAATTTCGAAATTCCAAAAAAGAAACATGCATCTCGACATCATTAAATCTGTGTATACCTCCTAAGGTACCAGAGTCACCACATCATGCAACACGTGTCCAATGGACAAAAATCATGTTTGTGCAACTGCTTACCGCCTTTTAAGTATAGAAATCATTAAATATCATAGAATATGTCAGTGCGGCTACTTTAAGAGCAAATATTTGCAATCAACTATCCAACAAAATGCTTGAATGAAAACGCCAAGCAAACAAAGAATTCCAGAAGCAGCATCGTCCACTACTCACAG